>MVJL01004210.1:30000-159020 GCA_002156465.1 Macrocentrus cingulum
TGCAACCACCGACAAGAACGTGCCTTCCTCCACTAGCAGTAGTGATATGTGTTCAAATGTGGAACTTTTAAAGTCCAACGATCGAAAAACACTGAGTCCCGTGTCGGTCGCGAGTTACCTCGATACGCAATTGCGACAAGAGACAAGTTTTGTTGAATCTGACACAAAGATTCACGTGTTGAGTGACGAAACATTGCCGAAAACGCCTTCATTGACGGATCACAATGACAGGCTTGCTGTCGCGAGCGCGAGTGTGTTAGAGCATATAAATGATGATAAAAATAGTGCTACGACTAGTTCATTGATAACTGCAACCACTATTGTTGTCACAACTCCCCCAAATAGTGATATTTGTGATAGTAATTTATTACAGTACACAAAGGAACATGCTGCAGAGCAGACTCCCTCCAAGCAAGATATTACTGCGACAGTAGAGACGCTAGAAGCCGAAAAATCCGAGATTAAAGTGACGAGAAATGTCTGTCAAGTAGAAAAAGCATCAAGTTGTAACGATACCTTAGTGGAAATTCAGGTATTGGATGTATTGCCGGAGGTGGTACGACAAGCAGAAGTCGTTGATAAACCTCTTATTGAGGATTATCACAAAAATAATCATGTGCTCAATGATCAACAAGACACGCGGAGTATAGTTTCAAAGCCACGTAGTCCGGATCTTGGACTGGAAACACCAAAATCCGAAATTGACAGTTTAGAGCAGCAATTAAACGCAGAAGTGAAGCTTGAAGAGAAAATTCAAGTGGTACCGGACGACACGAGGCAAATTGAGTCGAGTGTAACGTTGTCTGTTAAATCAGAAGTACCGTTGGAAGTAAAGCCACAAGTTCAGCGTGAAATTGTGAAAAAAGAGTCGTCAGTGAAGGTTGAAGAACTGGTAAAAAAACCGGAATCCGAGATAACGAGTGTTGCATCACCTCTTGGCGATGATCCTCAGCCCATTCGGATAACACCACCTCTGTACACGTACTCTAACCCAGTTGTTTTACAGCGCGATGACACGCCGAGCCCTGCGGCACAAAATGTTGAGCTGGAGACCGGTGAGGCGGACACTATGAAACGCAAACGACGGAGAAAACAGGAGCTGGAGGGTCGTCATGACGTAATTTGCCTGGAGGACAATGAGGAAACGCATTTTGTCGAGCGGCTAAATCCAATTAATTCGGAGGATTATGTGAAAAGGCCGGCCAAGTCACTCCTGGAGCAATTGCTCATTGAAATACCGAATGATAGCAGTGAGAAACGATCGTTGCGTACGCGCTCGCAGAAGCTCAACAGTCCTGATATTGCCAAGACCCCGAAGAGTAGTCCGCACGGTGCGCCTATGACTGTACGCGGTGAAGAACGTCGCAGTATATCTCCCTACGCCAAAGCCAGTCCGAAATTAGGTCTGCCAAAGTTGTCGCCAAATCCTGGCGCGGGTTTAAAAGTCATTGGCAAGCGAAAACGACAGGAGAGCGAGAGCTCGGTTGCCTCGAGCACTGCGGAGGAAACTCAACCGCGGCCTGGCAAACGGAAATGCTCGGAAAATGCTGCCGAACTCATCAAAGCCTGTATGGGCGTTGACGAGAGTGTTCCGCTGAAGAAACAACTGCACGCAAAAGACGAAACACCGAAGAAGGCCTACAGCATCCTGGCCAAAACCAAGAAAGGTTCTTTTTTTGATTCTAATTTTTTACATTATTTTTTTATCGATCGATTGGCAGGTGAAAAAAAATTTCTATTTATCAAAATCGGTTTTTTTTTTTTTTTCAGGACCTATCTTGGTTGATGTGGAGTCTTCGGACGAGGAGCCACTGGTGGATGTCGGTATCAAGGGAAAAATCCGAATAACCGACGATATGACAGTTTCATCTCCAAAGCTCAAAGAACCAAAGTAAGAATATGAATCATTCTTAAATATATTTTATAAATTCTACTCAGTGGTTAAATTTTTTTATTTATAAATAAAATTTTTTTAATTTTTTTTTAGATCATCATTAAATACTCCTGGCGTTGGGGGTCAATTAAACTCGACAAATGTATCGAATTTCAATGCATCTCGAGTGCAAAGAGAGAGTCGACTGCTGACGACAAAGCAGCCAACGAGTTTAAACCCGTTGTCAGTGGGCAAAGAGAGACTACGAGGTACATCAGTCTCGAGTAACGAGTCAGTGGGTGAAGTAACAACACGTCGATCAGTTCGACAAAGCGCAGTTTCTCCGCTTGCTACACCAGCAAGCAATACAAGAGGTGCATCTAGATCAATGGAGGATGTAAATAGAAGAAAAACACGAAGTGGAGCTGGTGAGTATCATGCGTAAAGTCCTCTTTAACACTGGCAGCGCAGGAAAAAAATTTTTTTTTTTTTTTTCTAAAAATCAACTAAAATATACCTATTAACAAAATAAAAGAAACAAAAACTCTCTTCTCCACTCACTAACTCTTCAAGTTGGTGAAAACAAATTTTAAAAATATTCTCTAGAATTTATAATTGTGGGAACAAAGATTAAAAAATTGAAAAAATGGAAAAACCAAAAAAACAAGTAAATAGAAAAAACTCTAGATAAAAAAAAATATAGAAGAAACAGAGGAAAATAAAATATACGCCGATATTTAATACACAAAGACTGATCGTATTTAAATGTAAAAAATGAAGATGGAAAAAAAACATACAAACAAAACAAACTGCCCTATATGAAAATAAATGTAGTTGTCGTTGATAAGAGTTGAAAAACTCGTAACGAAAATATTAGTAATTAGAAAAAGGAAAAAAAAAAAGTATAAAAATCTCCTGAAATAAATTGTTCTTTATGCTTTTATATATATATACATATATATATATAATATTTTCATTATGATAAAAAAACTGATAATAAGAAAAAAGAAACAGATTGGTACAGTGGGATCGTTGTTCTAGTGACAGTAGCTGAGACAGCTGAACAGTTGATGAAACGGAGGCGAATATACCGTGAAAACAAATGACCTTCGGAAAGCAATCTTGACAGTGATTAGCAATCGTCACACGTCAAGTCCTTAATTGTCTGGTTATTTGTGTAAATGTCGGTGGTTACTTCATCACTGTGTGGCTGGACCCCACCTGGTGATTCCCGTACGTGTCAAATAACGCACAACTTAGTGTAATCTCAATGTCAGAGTCATCGTGGGTGCAATACAACGAGTCAGATGCCCATTCGTCCTCGTGTCGCACTGTCTCACTTTTTAGCCATCATTTTCTATTTTTACTTCAATAAAATAATTACATGATTTAGATTGTAATTAAATATCGTGCCCGAATTTCATTCCGACAAAAGTTTAAATTCAATTGAGTTGAACAAAACAAATTTAGATTTATGTATATTTAAAAAAATCGTGGATTTTTTTTTCCCATCTGTTTCTCTATGTATTATTTATACACAATTAAATTGGGAAACACCAAATTGTAGAATTAATTTGGCAATATATATAGATTTGGCGGAATATTTTTCATGCATTTACCGACGGTTAAACTAATGAAATAATTAAATGACGCGCTTTTTTATCTCACTGTACTTGATGTAACAGGTTTTGGGGCAGGGTGTTGAAAATACTTTAATGAAATAATTAAGGAAATTTAAGTATGTTTAATTAAGGGGGTAAGCACGGACTTTAGCGGAAAATTTGACCATCAACACATAACACCGACACTTTAATTGTACTACTGTTTGATTTATTTTCCTTGTTTGAATATACTTTTTCGTTATTTATTATTCGATTATAATTATGTATTGTATTCATTATCATTTTTTTACACTGAAAAAAAAACAAACAAACAAAACAAAACAAAACAAAAGAATTCTTTTCACATGAGATTGACGTCGAAACAAAATATATATCAACATCACCTTATATAGAGACTATATATAGAATATGATTGTCATTTCATATCATTTAAATGATCTCTTTTATTGTGATTTTATTTTTGTTCTTTCTCATTTTTTATTCTAGGCAGAAAAATCACGGTCGAGCCTCGATGAGAAGGCAGGGGTTTGTTGTTATGCGAAAATGTGGATTGAGCACGCTCTCAGTATCTCTCTCGGTGTTAAAAATAAATAAAAAACAAAAAAAATATACAAGTTTTTTCAAGCATGAATGCAAATAATGAGAGAGAAGTTAGGAAATTAACATTGACAAAAAAATGGATTTATTTTATTTATACAAAAGTGAAGTTAGGCGTTGCAGTAAAGTGCAGAAAAAATAAAGTCAAACCTGGATAAATAATTAACATAACTGAGGAGAAATAGATGCTATACAAAAAAAAAAATAATGAATACAATGTTAATTTGATAGGTAATATATGGATGACTATATTTTGTAAATAATTTCTTGTAAAAAAGGTGGAAAACGGAAAAACAAAAAAAAAAAAAAACAAATTACAATTATAAGTAACTTCGGAACACTGTAAATATAAAAAAAAAACTACAACAACAACAACAACAACAACAACAATAACAAATAACTAAACTGTTTAAATTTTTATTATATAAGTAATCTAGTTCGAATTGTGCAACTTTATTGTCATTAATTATTCTATAACTTTTTCACTCTTCATAATTAATTAATATCTCCGCAAAAAAATAATAATTACAAAAACAAATACTTTCATCTTCCTCTTTATAAAACACACATCATACATGTATATGCATATACATATATCACGAGATGATTATATAAAAATGACTAAATACATGTATATATATATATCTATAAATATATATACATTTTTAGAAATTATGTCGATGGTTTATTGTTTTTGCGCGGTCAGAGAATCTAGTTTTCTATTGTATATAAATTGTAAATTATGCAGTTAAGAAGTTGAAATGTTTAAACGTGCCGCTTGTAGCCATCGACCTATTTTCCCCCTTCAGCAATTATACTCGCAACCAACAACAATACTTGCTCTATTATTATTACCAATCATTGTCTATTCGTCATTAGGTGGATGGCTACACGTCTGATAATTAATTTTAAATCAGGAGAAAAAAATAAATAAATAATAAATAAATAATATGTCGTCGTGAACAATCGACAAAATGGGTAAATTATTTGGATCTGAGATTTTATCGGCGCACAGAGTATGAGGCATCCATCTTACGAGGAATTTTCGAAGGGAATGCGAAAAATTTAACGAACAAAATTACGACTCATTCTAACTTTTCTTCTATTTTTTGATCCTATTTTCTTGAGAAAAATAAAAAAAAAACGTACAGCAATATTATAAATTATTAAGATAATAAATGTGGCTTGTTTTTTAAATGAAATATAATTTGAAATCGGCGATTATATATTGTATATATAGGGCTTGCATATTTCACTCAGTTAATCAATTAATTATATTGATAAATTGTATATATTATTATTATTATTATTATTATTATTATTATTATTATTCAACTGATGGAAATATTGAAAAAATATCATGGGAAAAACAAAAAACTCGTATAAAAAAATGAAATGCATTCATTAATTTTTTTTTTTTTTTTTCGTTTTTTTTCAAATATTATTTCTCTGAAATAATGTAATGCCGGTATATATGTAGGAATTTTTGATTGAATAGTTGAAATGAGAGGGGAAAAAAAAAGAAAAAGAAAAAAAAATGATACATAAGAATTTGTGCGCAAGACAAACACAAAAAAAGGATATTGCATATGAGCATTGTAATTTTTCTATGTAAAATATTCCGTTTGACATTACGTAGATAGGTTAGTAATAATTTATGTTAATGAGCAGAAAAAACAACAAAATGTTTTATTAAATAATTATCAGATTTAAATATAATTGTATAGATTATACATACAGAAAAAAGCTTAATGTGTACATATGATTAATTAATAGTTCAATCTAAGTGTATTTTAGGTGTGCTCACACTATCAAGGGGCTTTAACAGTCTTTTTGTTTTGATATTTATGATAGTTTTTGCATCACAACAGTGTTTTACATTCTAAACAATCAATTTTCGCTTTGTTTTTTTTTTTTTTATCAATCTATGATTTAATTAATTGTTATCTAAGAATTCCTCGTTATCAGACATTTAAATATTTTCAAGCGAGTTAAATACTCTTCTGAATTTTTTTTATAGACTTTATTTTTCAGTCTGTATATAAAATTGATTAATTGTATGTTTTAAGCTGAGCCCCTTAATCTTGTAGGCAGAGCTGAAATAAAAAAAATGATTAAAAAAATGGGCGAACAGAAAAGTTTCAAATATATGCCAGACTGGCGTGTGGTGGTGTTTTTTGAATCTTGCGTGCAAAATAAAAAAAAAAAATAAATTAAACTAAAGAGAAAAATTTGTATTTTTAGTATTTCAATGAAAAATGCTATAAATAGACAAGCATAATTGCGTAAAAAACGAGAGGATTTAAAAATAAACGAGAGATTGATGATATAAAAGAGGAAAAAACAATGATTGATAATAATTCAAATGCGAAACAAATTAATTACAAATTAGATACCATAGTATATTTGTAGAAGAGAGAGAGAGAAAAAAAAAATGAAAATACAAAACAAATGGTCAAAAAGGCACGTGAAAATATCAACAACAAATCGCGCTAATAATTATGTAAAACAACAAAAAATATTACGATTATATTATCTATTATTATTATTACACAAAGCGAATACACGATATAGTAATTTGCTAATTGTACCTTTTAATAATTACTGTAGAAAAAAAACACGAATGAAAGAAGCGTTTTTTTTTTCTTGTTATTAATTAATTACCGTAGACCTATCGAAAAATGAAAAATGTGTTATAAAAAATACAATTGTATGTTTATTTCCTTGATCCTTATAAGTACCTATAGTGCTTAAAAAATTACTTTAAATAATTTAAATTATTCAAACCGCGCACAAGTTTTATATCCAACTAATCTCTAATCAAACTGTACAATTACCGGTGTGGGAGCTGCCTACTTTATTATTCGCGTCGTCGGTAATATGTCAAGAGAGAGAGAGAGAGAGGCTTATTTGTCTAAAAAAAATCTGTCTCACACACGTACACTCTCTTACGCTGCATACGTACATATATATGTATGTAGTTTCTCTTTTTTCGGACGATTGCGTGTGTGTCAGTATATGTACAATATGATATCGTTGCCCGCGCGCGGTGGTACGAGAAAATAAATCAACCTCGTGCTTGATGTTGCTTTGCTGTCATGGTGGTGTTGTTTCCTTTACCTTAGTTTATATAAACAAATACGTACATAATATTTAGTACGATTTGCACAATTCCCGCCCATAATAATTACACCGACAATTTGATAACTTCTAGTGATAAATTTGTTGTAATATATACCCCATCATCAATAGTGAGATCGTGCATTAACGCTATAAAGTGTTACTGGAAGCACGATGATTTGAGGCTAAGTTTGTCCAGAAAAAAATGGCACAATGAGATTTTAGGTAATTTCTCTTATATTTAATCTTTCTTTCTCATTCAAATCAAGGCCGTCGTTAAATTTTACATGAATAAAAAATTTATCGGGAGAGTTTATTTTCAAGTAGGGTCTTTGGACGCTTGGATTCGATCATACACATCTAAATATACGATGCCTTGTTGTGTTTTATTTGTGTTAATCTACAAAGGATATAAATATAATTGACTTGACAGTAAAATTCTCTGAGATAAATAAAACCATGCTCATATTCCAAGTGGTAAAAAAAGAAAAGAAAAAAAAAGATAACACTTGAGTATCCGTGTCTGTCCAAAGGTTAATTAGTTGCATCACGAATTTACTCAGCGATTTTTGTATTTTTTTTTTTTAATAGTCATCATCTATACTTAGACTGAATCGTTTATCTAGTGGAATTGTAATTTTTCAGGAACCAGTTCACACTACTCATTTAAACGCACAACTATTATTGCAATTAAAACACACAATGGGGCTGTTGGAGTCATTGAAGAAGCAGTCAGTTGTACATCTACTATTTGCAATTACATTCTTTACATCGGGATTAATAATTAATCTCGTTCAGGCTATTTTATACGTAGGATTGAGGCCTTTTTCAAAGTACTATTATCGAAAAATCAATTATTACCTATGCTACTCATTTTACAGCGGTAAGTGTATTTATTAGCAATTTTTTTATTTCAATTATATTTCGAGTTTAATCCTACGATTTTAGAACTGGTTTTCATGGGAGAATGGTGGGCCGGCACGGATATTACACTTTACATTGACAGAAACGAGTTTGATAAATATTACGGCAAGGAACACGGTTATTTACTGATGAATCACAGCTATGAAATCGACTGGCTTATTGGCTGGATGTTCTGCGACAGAATAAATGTTTTGGGAGTACGAAAAATATACTTATGCAGTATTTAAAAATATATATATGTATACATATATACAATATATTTTATTGATTATAGAACTGCAAAGCCTATGCAAAAAATACCATTCAGTATATTCCGACACTGGGTTGGGCATTCAAGTTTGCTGAGAGTGTATTTCTCGCCAGAAGCTTTGACAAAGATAAAGAGACAATAGCCCATCAAATTAGCGAATTGGGCAACTATCCAGATCCAATGTGGGTAAGTAGACTCATGATTCAATTATGCGTACACGGTATAGAGTTTTGATATACTGGATTTTCGTGCAGTTGCTGTTGTTTGCTGAAGGAACGAGATTCACACCGGAGAAACAGGAGACAAGTCGCAAGTTTGCTGAAGCAAAAGGCTTGTCAATACTCAAACATCACTTGACACCTCGAACACGAGGTTTTACCGCGAGTATTCCGCACATGAAGGGCAAAATTAATGCAATCTATGACATTCAATTGGCGTTTAACCCAAAGGCACCAGTCAGGCCCACCATGACCAATCTCCTTAGGGGAGAAACTGTCGAAGCGCACATGTATATGCGACGAATTCCACTCTCAGACGTTCCGGAGGGTGTCGAGGCTGCTGGAGCCTGGCTACACGAGTGCTACCAGCGAAAAGTAATTTTTTTTATATCTCAACAATGATTGCATATTGCTAACGAATGTTTTTCAGGATCGGATGGCCGAGAGTTTCAAAGAAACTGGTGATTTTTTTGCCACGAGCGGCATTGCTCCAGTCGACAAATTTAAACTACAAAGAAGATACTTTTCGTTAATAAACACAACATGTTGGGCCGTTGTTGTGCTCGTACCAATGCTCTACTATCTAATTCGACTATTTTCATCGGGATCGACAATCGCCTTTAGCGTCGGCATCGGCATTATAGTATTATGTGAGCACATTTTTTTTCCTAACAAATCATTAAAATTACACAAAAATTAACTTTTTTTATTATTTCAGTTTTCCTGTTGTTGCATAAAACAATTGGAATGTCGGAGATTAGCAAAGGTTCGGCATATGGCGCGGCATCGCCAAAAAAAATCAAGTAATTCAACTATTCGTCAAGAATAATGAAGATGTTCTAAAATACATATATATATATATATTTCTGTATAGTGGATATTACTGATGATGAAGATACCTCCCTTATTTTATGACATACTTTTTTTTCGTATTTACCCGCCAATGTATACTGAAACTTTATGTATCAACACACGTGACTACATGGAATTTTTTTTTTTTTTGTGTTACAAGATTTTTGTATGTATAAACCTTGTTATCGTTGAATAAACAATCGATAAATATTCAAAACTTACGGGTTTTATAGGAAAATATCTAGATATATCGGTCATCGAGCTGAAGAGTGACTATTTTTATGCGAATCATCAATTTCTACCGATGGTTGAGCGGAATAGTCAACTTTTCGAAGTTTTCCACGACTATCATAGTAACCGTAGTGTCCTATCACTGTGCCGTTCTTGTGCCGTTCCTCTAATCGAAATTGCCGGTTGTTTCTGTAGCAAAAAAAATTTTCAATTCAAGTCAGAATACAAAGTGATATACTTTTGTGTCTGCTCACCCAAGTCCCGTGTCGTAGCCAAAAATGTATGAATCCGGTCCTTGGTGTCCGTGAACATGAAATTGGATTACATTTTTATTTTCTAAATTTTTTTCTCCACTGATTTCTTGCTTTTTCTCGAGATTCGAGGACTCGTGCTGCTGATGCAGTGCATCAATTGGAGCATGGTCTCGCACGTAAATTCGACCTTCTGAGACATTTCGTTCACCGATATTTGCTTCAAAATTGCTTTTTTTACGAACTATTTTCCTCTGCGAAGATTCCATAAATTTTGGAGGCTCGAGATAAGGTGACGGCATATCGGGCCATGAGTGTTTGTTTGTCCGTCGTTTTTCTGGTAAAATTTTTAACAATACAGCTTTGTGGACATCTTTTTTATGAGAATATAAATTAAGATTATTTCTTCCTATCAAAGTTGATTCGTTCCTCGGTGTTTTGACATTGAAGGCATGTGACGAAACGCGAATTGCAAGTGAAATTGGAATATTGATTAGCAAAATGAGCTGCTGAAAATATAGGTTTTCTCAATAATTTTGAAAATTAATTTTTTTTTAATATACTCACGAGATACTTGATCAACATCTTGATATTTCCAAGCACTAATAAATAGAACTATCGAGGCAGCTGATACGCCTCTGTGGCTAAACTTTCTATTATTGTTCCTTCTACTTGCTATAGATTAAGACTACTTATACTTACTCAATTCAATTTTTTATCAATGCTCAATCAATATTAGACCCACTTTTTCCGCTCTATCAAGCAGGACAATAGGTATAATGTTTGTATTTGAAAAAATTCTAAGTTTGAATATCGCGAAAATTTTTATTGGCGGCGCGCGCTCCCAGGACCATCCATCCAAAGAAAAACTTATAAGAAAAAAAAAATTTTTTTAGCAGAATTTTGAGGGGTAGAGATGTTTTACTGCGTTTGAAAGTTGAAACTGTCAACTGCTATTAGGAGGCCTACTTACTATCTGTGAATTATTTTCTTTGACGTAAATACATATATGATATAACTGATATAAGGATTCTCCAGCTTGCACAGGCGCCCTTTTTCCCCATGACGTCATGATGTGGCAGCGATAATAGGATGTTCGGGATATTGCCTCGTGTTTCGCGGTCAGTAGAGCACAAAGAAGGGTGTGGAATTTTCCCAGAACGAGGCAAAAATTTTCTTGCAATATGTTAGGACCTTAAACTAATAACGTTAATCCTTCAAAATCATCTTAACCCCTCTGACACGACAATCAGCATGTAAAGATAATAAGTGCAAGTGAAATATGCGACAAATGCTCTCGTAGTAGATTTGAAAAATTAATAATGGCGCTTATTAAGTGTTGCTTTGAATTTGAGAGCCCTGAGATCTGTGAAAACGTCATCAGAAAGTGCACAGATCCTGGCTGTAAGTATTTAATTATTTATTTATTCCCTATATGATTTTTCTTTTGGCGGGAAAATTTTACTGTGTCAAAAAAAAATCCTTCTTAAAGATATACCCAACGTTAAAAAATTAATTCAATATAAATTTTACTAACACTAAGGATTTATATTTCCACACGCAATACAACATAACAATACGTATAGAAGCATCGAGATCTATTATACAATATAATGGAATGAATGCACTCAGTGGAATATAACCCGCGTCCGTCACAATTATCGATTTTCTAACGTTTCTATATATAAACAGGACTAGTGCCCCTCCTCAGGGCGAGGAATATACGCTTGAATCAATGAAGATGAGTGATTTTCTCATCAAATGATGGAACACATCAATAATGAAAGTACATCAAACATCGCGCTCAATCTCGACCCTCTCTCACGCTCGGCCAATCGAAAAGGTCGACTGGTGTCACGTGATGTGCTGATACATAACCTATGAAATATTTTAGCTAATTTTAGATTTTAGCCAAAGAGGATAGGGTCCTATCCTCTTTGATTTTAGCTACATGTTAGGTAGGAGCATTCACGCGACGATTAGGTTACAAAATTGTTCGATGAAAATACCAGATCGAAGATTCGCGTGATAAAATTGACATATCTCCAACAACAATTATCATCTTCGGTTTACGACCAACTTCATGGCACCGCGCGCAGTTTTCTTTAACAATATGGGAATGTGTTTTTATTTATTTTTGAGATTGGTTTTTGGACAAGCTCTGCAATATTGATCAACCCAAATGTCACGGGGAGACAGGATTAACGTGTTTGAATAAGTAACGATTGGCCAGTCTGCAATTGTGCATCAGTCGATAGTCCTGGTTGCGCAATCGCCACACGTTTCTAATCCGTGTGTTGTCAACGATAGCACGAGTCTCTTCGAGGCTCCGGAAATTCGTAGCAACCGCGGTTAATGACAAAAGCAATACGGTGATAGCGCTTGGAAATAGACAAAAAATAGGTTGTAGGTGGATTGTTACCGGGCAGAGCGGATAGCTGAGTGGGCGGCTAGGTATATATTGGTGATACATCAGTTTCTTCGAGCCGAGTCATCATGTTTGGTAATTACTGGTTTTTTTTTTTTTTATTCACAAATGATTGTCTATGCTTCTCTCAAAATGGTGGACAATTTTTTTAGTTACCTAGTTGGAGGAACTTGAGGGGTTTTAATAAAATGTCTTGCTCATTTTTGGACTGTTTAGGCTGTTGCTGGTGCTGTTCAGCACTGCGGCCGAGGTATAAAAGGCTTGTCGACAATATATTTCCAGTAAATCCCCAGGTAATTCTTGGAAAAATGATTAATTATGTAAATATCTTTTAAATTATAAAGGATACGAGATTTTTATATAAAACTTTTTTTGTAACGAATTTAATAATTTGCAAAAAATGTTCTTTTTAAAAATGTCGTAGACATATTTTGTTTCAAGATATTTTGATCTTAGCACGATTACTGCAGAATCAAGTTTTGCTCCATTCATCGTTGACAATAATTGAAAATAATTTCATGTATCTAGGATGGCCTAGTGAAAAACAACATGGAGAAGCTTACATTTTACTCGCTGAGTAGTCCGGAAAAGCTCGACAGAATAGGCGAGTATCTGTTCCAACGTGCATCCAGGGATATTTACCGGCGGCGCAACGGATTTGTCGTGATTGCGATGGAAGCAATGGACCAGTTGCTGCTAGCATGTCACGCGCAGACCCTCAACCTCTTTGTCGAGAGTTTTTTAAAGATGATCCAGAAGTTGCTCGAGTCAACGGATCCGCAGCTCCAAATTCTCGCCACGCAATCGGTAAGAAAAATCAATCCCATGATGAAATGTTTTTGTGGCCTACAAAAAAAAAAAAAATAATAATACTAATAATAATAAATAACAAGCGAGTTTGACTAAAAAATTCCGACACTCTGATCGCTTACTCATCGAAATTCGCTATAACTTGACACTGAGTATACACACTTTGAGCCATCGAATGATTTAATTCAGTTGAACACCATGCTTTCCTCTGCCAGTTTGTCCGATTTGCCAACATCGAAGAGGACACGCCGTCTTATCACACACGTTACGATTTCTTTGTATCAAAATACTCTGCAATGTGCCACTCCAACATCGACGACTTGGAAATCCGCAAACAGATTCGACTCGCCGGCATACAGGGACTGCAGGGTGTCGTAAGAAAAACCCTGTCGGACGATTTGGTAGAAAATATTTGGGAGCCCGTGCACATGGATAAGATTGTTCCCTCACTGCTCTTCAACATGCAAACTGCAAGGTATTTCTAAAAAATATCTACAACTAACCCTCTTATATCCAAATATATGTATTTTTTAGATACGTTGACAAGGAAAACACAACGCCAGAAAGTCCGACGGAGGAGCGATCTGACCCACCGCAGTTTGCAGAGACATGCATGCGCGAACTTGTAGGACGTGCGTCCTTTGGACACATACGCTGCGTAATTCGCCCGGTATTAAGACACCTAGACAACCACACACTATGGGTTCCCAACTATTTTGCTATCCACACATTCAGAATAATCATGTTTTCAATCCAAGTGAGTATGAAACATCGGTATCGGTATAACTCTTGGCAATAATCAATTTAATGAATTTTCTACTAGTCACAATATTCCTACACCGTTGTCGAGGCATTGATGACACATTTGGACGACAACTCAAAGGCCTCGCCAAAGATTCGAACTAGTATCGCAGATACATTATCAAAAATCATCTCGATTGCAGCAGGTGAGAGCGTGGGTCCTTCAGTGCTTGAAATAATAAATTCCCTGCTGTCACATCTTCGCATCAGCGTCACTCGCAATCAACACTCGAGCAGCGATGAGCAGCTGTACCAGGAGGCGCTGATAAACGCACTGGGCGAGTTTGCCAATCATTTGCCAGACTACCAGAAGATTGAAATAATGATGTTTATCATGTCCAAAGTCCCTTACAGCCAGCCAGATCGGATTGTGACCGTCGGACGCGGTGATGTTTTGCTCCAGAGCATTTTACTGAAATCCCTGCTGAAGGTCGGTACAAAGTATCAAACAATTCACTTAAATACAACCTTTCCACCGAGTTTTCTCGAGCCACTGCTGCGCATGTCGTTGGCTGCCGACGCGGAGATGCGCCTCCTGGTGCAAAAAATCTTCCACACCCTCATCGACCGTCACCACAACATCGACAAGCTCGACAAGGCGTCAATGAATATCGCGGAACTCGACCTGGTTGTGGAGAAATCCTCGCGCCCGGACGTTATATTCATTCGTAAACACGGGCCAGAGATTTATTTGGCACTTTATGAGTCGCTAGAGCTGCCAAGCAACACGGTGGAGAACATTGAGTCGATTTATACGACACTGGCGCTGCTAGTTGTGGAATTGGCGTCCGAGGAAACTGTACTGGAGCAGCTGCGGCTCGTCCTCAGCCTACAAGATTTGGCGCTCACAAGCAGTCAATTGAGTTCTGCGCTCAAATTCAACCTGCATGCAATCGTTGGCAGTTTGCTCGTCCTCGTGGCCTATGTTTGCAGCATCAGTTCGCTCATTGACTACGCAAATAAGATTGTTGAGGCGCGCCGACGCGACGGGAAGCACGTTTTGCCTCCACTGCTGGCTCACTATGATTCCGACTTGGCCACGCGACTCCCGGCCACTCTTCTTGTCGACCAGGCGCTCGTCACCGATTGCCTGAAGGCCGCTGGGCTGGACACAGTCAAGCTCCAGCAAGGTTCCGGATACAGCAGCAGTTCCTTGCACCATCGACACTCTTGGGTCGATACCGCAGGACGAAATTCCATTGCGGATATCAATGCGGGTGCCAGCGAACTCGATAGCGGTGGCTCTTCACCCGGCGTTCAGAGGAAACTTGTCGGCGAGGAACTGACTTTTGAATCTATGAAGAAAATCCTGACCGAGGCGAATCCTAAGTTGAATGGACAGGACGAAAAACGTGCGCAATTGTCACAGTATTTTCGAAAAGCCACTTTTCAGGATTTGATTTCCAAGACTGAACCCAAGCACGATGTTCTGCAGACTAAGCTCTCGGATATTTTTAACTCGTTGACCATAGAACCGAGAAACGCGCAGCAGAATATTCAGCCCATTGACGCCAAGCCAAATTCGATTCCTGCATACGAAGTGCACTTTCCTGAATTGTTTGTTTATTGAGGGTGTAGAGTATAGATGATTGTTTTGATTTTAGGCTTTAGAAAGTATTATTTACGTGTACTTAATGGTTTTCTATAGGGATTGTTTTTTTTTTTTCATTTTTTTTTCATTTAAATCATTCTTCACCGTTTGATATAGACGATTTTTTTGGGGGCATAAGATAGATTAATGCTGATTTCATGATTAATTTTGTCGATATTTTTAGATTTGATCGATTAGAATGAATTAATTAATTTACAGATCGTTCATAAGAATGAATTGTATTTTCGGCTTTTTTGTAGAAAGTCCATGATTTTTTTCATTCTGTTGAAATATTTCTTGTCCAATCCGATGAATTTTCGTAATTTAGACAATAATGCAAAAATTCGATAGAAAATCTCAACTCTTTCAGCAATTTTGTGATTTTAAAAGAGTTAAAAAAGAGCTTAGCATTTATTTTTCAAATTTCCACACAATATTGTGGCTTTAAGGTAATTGGAATATATCCAATATATTTATTTTTAAATGGTAATAAAATCTGTAAATAACAAATAATTGTAAAATCTGTTCTATTTAACTATAGAGATTAAATAAACAATATGGGATAATTAACAAGCAGCTCAATCTGTGGGCACTTGAATTATTTATTGGACATTACAATCGCTCGTGCAAAGACAATGTTTTTTTTTCTTTAATATTGGTTTGTTTAAATTAGATTTTTAGATACATATGAGGATTTTGGCCTGAAAACAAAGACATTCTCTGAGGCTATATTAGACTTATTGTACAAAATTGTGGAAAAAAGATTACACATGTGTATAAAAGCGTCATTCTGTTTAGGTAATCATTTATATTATTTATCATAATTATTTTATTATTAAATTCTCAAGTGAGCGATTCAATTTAAATGTATGTAGTGTACATTATGCCGTTTGGTAGCAGTGATTTGTTTGTTTAGGAAAAGAGCAAGATTCAAAAGTGAATTATTCTTCCTGAATTTTTTTATTATTATTTGCTTATATCGAAATGCACTCGATTTGGTCTGTGGGGCCTTGAACTTTTCACTCAACTCTCAGCAGCTCCACATCAAAGATCAAAGTCGAATTTGGTGGAATAGTGTGTCTCAGTCAAGGAATAAATAATATATTTATATATTCATCTATATACAAAATTAATTAGAGATTATGAAACAGAAAAATTTAATTTTCTATAATTATCGGTGTAAAAAAAAATATATAATTATCTATTAAAAATTAATATTTTAAAAAGAAAAACAAAAATTTCAAGCGAAATAAAAAAGAAAATGGCGGCGCGCAGATCCTACATTTTAAATATATTGAAATGTGTGTTTTACGAACAAGATTACCAATATAAATTAGAGGTATTGAGTAATATTTAAAATTTCAAGTGATAAAACGAATTTTATGAAAAGGATATACGCCAGGATGTCCGCGACTGCCATAAGCAAAATCTGGCGAGCAGGTGAGCTTGGCTTTTTCACCAACGGACATTTTGGCAACACCTTGATCCCATCCCTTGATCACATCGCCTTTTCCTATCACGAATTTGAACGGTTGTCCACGGTCACGACTGGAATCAAATTTCTTGCCATTTGTGAGTGTACCTATGTCAGAAAAAAAATTCATATCATCAACCATATTGTCAAATAGGTATGTCGACAAAACTCGAAAAGTATTTTTACCTGTGTAGTGGACGACCACGGTTTGGCCAGTCTTTGGGTACACCGAACCTATTTGAAGGAAAAAAAGTGTAATCATCTATTTTCTAACCTAGTGAAGATGAAAATTATAAATATGCATCTCGAAAAAGTTCAAAGAGGATCGAATTTAATTTGAAATATCTAATTATTCCTGAATAATTGGGATCTCCACATAGGGGCAGATCTTAATTTTAATTAGCTTGTGAATCGATTAAAGAAATATAGCGGCGCATTGCTCCATACCATATTTCTAATTTCCCACGTCAACTAGATCTTTATCAATCCTTATTTATATTTTTAATGGAGTGGAAAAGAAGATAATTATAATTACCATTGCCGGGAGAAAGAGTTTCGATTTCCACGCCCATAACTTCTTATTTTAGCAATCCAAAACGTGTACACGCAGGAATAGTAATATAAGTAAATGTTGTGAGGACTTTTCCAGTTTCACACGAAGACGGAGAGATATTGACGATTTGATCGGCCAAAGTGGATTGACGTGCCATCTGACGAGAAAAGTACCAAAAATATCCTGCAAACTTCCGGTGACCATTGAAATTGATACACACACAACAAATTCGAGCGGGAAATTGAAATTTTTCTTTTTTTAATTCTCAAAATTTATATATAAAAAAAATTGAATATTCCAGATTAATAATCTAAAATAATTAAGTTTAATTCTAGATGATTTAGTACGAAAAAAACAACCATTCGGAATGTATCCAGTTGCAAAACGACAACTCGTATACTCAACGAATCAGTATAACAAATATCTAGAAAAATTCGTAGAGTAATTGCAAAGTACTTATTTTAACCTCATCCCTTACACATCTAGTAAAAAAAGTACATGCTAAGTACAAAAAAAAAAAAAAAAATTGCCAGCCAGCAGGAACCTTACTGCACCAAAAAAATAAATAAGTATAATTCTATCTAAAGTTTGTCATGAAAATCTCGCCAAGTTCATCAAGAGCTCGACGACTCTGTCATTTTCGAGACCTATCCGCATTAGGACTCGTGTTTTTTTCCACCTGATGGATCATAAACGCGCTCGAGGAGAGCTCGAGTGATACTTCCGGGCACTGTTTGATATCGAGCGATCATATCTTCCAGGGCTTTTGCCACTTTATTTTTTAATTCTTCGGGAGAAAGGCTGGCATCGTAAGAAATTGGTTCTCCAACGTATGTTTTGAGTTTCACGGGAAATCCCCCGTAAATTGGTGCAAAGGGAAATCTCGTGTTGGCGTATATTCTCAGCCACATCCTCCTGCCCCAGCTCACAGTGCGAAACGCCTCTCGAACATTTCTCGTGAAAATTGGAATGATTTTCTGGAATAAAAGTAAACTCATTAGCCAGTTCTAGGAGGCTTTATCTAATTTTACCAACCACTTTGGCGTCCAGGGCCACTTTAGCGAATCCCATACGGTTCTTCCAGAGTAGTCGATAGTACGCATCGCCAAATTGTGCCTCATAGACACCCCCGGGCGAGATAGCAAGCATATTTCCGTCTCGGAGTATCGCCGAGCATGTCTGAATTGTGCCTGGAATCAGACCCATGACGTCCTTGATGATTGCAAAGCCAGGTACACGCAGCAGGAATTTGTCGACGACCGAGTGCACAACTCTGGAATTTAGTAGCACAATTTTCGCGATAAAATAGTACAAATCAATTGGTACCGCGCCATGGTAGTAAATAAATAGCACCGGTTCGTCGGCAGGAATATTCTCCATCCCTACAACCTCATATCCTAAAAAAAAAAGAATAAAACGAATTTTAAGGAACAGTTTTTAAAAATTATGTATTTTTTTTTCAGGGACTCTACCGTAATAAATATATCCATGAGCATCCCAGATTGCTGCTACGACACTTCGAGCTGCATTTTTCCAGTCTTTTCCATAGGCTTCTCTCAGCCGAACTCTGAACATATATTTGCATATATTTAATAAAAATGTGATTGGTGAAATTTTTTATCAAGAGGAGAAAGCTAATTTGAATACCTGTGTAGTTTGTAGATGTAAAAAATTGCTGCCGACATGTAGAGAAGCAGGATAATTATTACGGGAAGTATAAATGTGACAAGCAAAGGCATAAGGATCCATGTGAGCCATATTGTAAAATCCACGTCGATGTAATCAACTGTAAAATATAATGACAAATTGGTTATCGATAACTACCTCTGAAATAGGATTAAAAAATGCGCATATTATCGCAGGTATTTTTCAGTATTTATTTGCATAATAATGTAACAAACAGGAGAAATGACGGAGCAAAAAACTCAATGTTATGAAAGATTAGATTAGATTAGATTAGACATGATACAAAACAAACTCACCTATAATGCCCTCGATGATATTTAAAAAATCCGAAAATGCCGCAGACATTGCGTCACGCAACTGATGTATGAGAAAAAGAATTTCAAAATTTTAGTGATAACAATCACGATAATAATACACAAAAATTGCGAATTTTTTTATTTGTGCTCATGGCTCATTGGCGGTTGGGATGTATTGATTTGATGCTGTCGCGTGCACAAAGTTTATTCAACAAATGTCTGATTAATGACCACGTCAAATTTCGAACCAATACCAAATTTTTGCAACAGTAGGTATAACAAAACAATTAGATGTAAACATTGATTCGTAAAAACACACCTGCGATTAGTTAAGTATATTAAAAGAATTTCTTTTTCTATTGTGATGACGTGACTTATACTATTTTATCGCAGACTCGAGAATTTTATATGCGTGGCCTTCCACTGCACAATCTGGTCAGCGACTAATTACGTAAATTTCGATGTCTAGGGAAAATAGGACATATTTTTCGACATAAAATTTATTTAGCAGGTACCAGACGGTAGACGGATTTTTAATTACCCAGTCTAACCTGACTTTTGTCCAGCGCACACACACGCAGTACAAAATCTGTTTTTTCATCTGTCGGTACACATGAAGTTAGATATCTTACTGCAATAAAAAAGACATCCAACTAATCATTTGTAAATGATTAATTTTTCTAGATAATTTTTGAAAGTTCTCTGTCATTTGTTTATTGTCAAAATTATAAAAAAATAATTTCGTCACTTTGACTGAGCAGGTGGCGGCTTCGTGTGCTCTGCAAAGACAAAGAAGAGAGCAGAACGAATGCGAAATGATGGATGAAATAAAAACTTTCTTCTGTACGCCGGCGACTCATTAAACTAGTGAAAAATATTCCCTGGGTGTAGGTGTGTTATTGCCTGATATTAATCCGGATTACGTGATGAGTGCGGGAATTTGTGTGTTATTTTGAACGTTGTAATACTACCAGCTGAATCCTGAGAGCATCCATGGAGGGCTTGAAGCTATACTGGGTATCTCACCAGAACCGATACATTCCGGACATTGTGTGGACCAACGAGACAGTTGCGTAAAGTAAAAAAAATTGTATTCTCTAAATTGATTACTGTTTTAAACATTGATACTTATTTGTATATACCCCCAGCTCGTCAATGACTTGGAATTGGTTGGAGTCATCACCAGAGCCGATATGCCACGAGTGGGTAGATGATGTTTGGAACGATTCTCAGTGAACAGAAAAAGACAATAGTGAAATCCTGAAACTAAAAAAGATGAAAATTGATTAAATCCTGAATTGAAAAAAAAAAAAACAAAAACAAAAACAAAAAAACAAAAATCAATTCTGTGAACAGAAAAAAAATTAGTTAAATCCTGTGACAGATAAAGCAGAGCAGTATTAGTATAGACTTATCGAGAGGAACAAAATTAGTAAATAAATGTTATATAGATGATGAAAAAACTTACTTGAACTTAGTTTTCAACATCATCTTCACTTCACTTTGTTTTTACGATTTTGCTCTGATTTTACTCACTTCCGCACAGCGCTGACTCAAATTGACTGTGAAAAGTCACAAACCTTCCCTGGACTCGGCTAACGTCCTCTCACGGTGGCAGTTTCCATGAGAATGACTGTAACTTTGCGCAGTTGCGCTTGCTCAGGCTTATATCTCCTATTAACTCCGCCCATATTGTAAGCGCAGTAGTCCCACGCGCAGTAACGTCACATATGTGATTGACGTGTCACATTTAACCTTGCTGTTATTTTTTTTCGGTTTGACGTCATCAGCTGTACGTAGTATATAAACTTGTAAAGCAATGTAAAGCATTGTGCCAAAAATCATTAAAATCATACCAATTTTAATTTTTTTTTTGAAATGATGGGTACAAAAAGAAATTAAAAACGATACCGTGTGAAAATTTTGCTAAATAATTTCGTCCGGAAATTTAATGTATTGATGGTGTTTTCAGTTTTCATTTATACCTACCGTAGCTCTAAACACTGTATACGCTGTCCATATTGCTGCTGCAACGGCACGGAAGACGGAAGTCGAGTCTTGTACAACTCAACTCCCGGCAGACGAGAATTATCGTGAAACACTGCATCGCCGGCTGTTTTTTGGACAAAAACGACAGGGTCGTGTGTAGTTATAAACGAATGAAATGTTGTGTTTTTGGTGCAAAATTTCTCGTGTCTATACAAGAAGAATAATTCAAACAGTTTGATGTAGGAGGAGACATTGAAACAGAAGTTTTAACACTACTACTTACGTATGTACCTCCTCTACTGTCTTGAACACCATGTAATAGAATCTGTGTCGCGACATTGGTTCAGCGAGTATCGCACATTTGCCAAGGCCGTGGCTTAAATAACACGTGAAATCATGTTGATATTCGCGTTGATTTTAACAAATCTACGAACGCGTAAACGCGGCAGATGATTTTTAATTTTGCTGTGAAAGTCTTATGTCTAATCGATTAGCAGTTGCGCGCAGAAGTTTGAACGTCAACTCCTGCTCGAGATGAACACAATTTTATGTACCTTGTTCACATTACCAATTGATTTTTAGAATATTTATCTTTAATTATTTTTCAAAATTTCGCCCAAACGACCAATCCAAAGTCCCACTAGCTTCAGATTACCATGTCAAATGATGACGCGACCATGGACTCCACGGACGAAGATATTTTCAGCGTACGCCCTCGCAGTATTAGCAACGATTCCAGACGCTCGAAAAATCTTCGTACGCTGCGCTCTCACTCGTCCAATGGTTCACACGTCCCCAGGAGCAATTTGAGTGTACGGCGAAGTACGAGAAATCGAATGCAGACCTACGATAACCTCAACACAAGCTGGATTTTAGGTTAGTTGGATATTATTACCTATACACTTCATCTATTGATATTATAAATTAATTTTTCCCTGCAGGAACACAAACGTTGAAGGGTTATCCAATGTTCCAGCAGCATGCCTCATCCTCCGACAAGGAGATGGTGGATGAGTCGGATCGTACCCGAGACCTGCGCGACAGAATGCCCCTACGTTCACGGGAAAATCATCCGCCAACTACGAGAAATCTTCGGCACATGAGATCCCGCGACGCTCTGACAAATCGCGAACACTGCGATCGTTTGGAGCAAGAGGCAAAAGAGCGAAAAGAAAAGGAACTAAAGGATAAATCGAGTGCGAGAAAGTCCGAGGATGTAATAACCGCCGAAACTAAAGACGTAGAGGCAAAGCCAGATATAAATCGCTCGCGTGAGGGCCCAGTGACGCGCTTTTGCAACATCACAAAGGACGAGAAACCACTGCCAACAGAGGCCAATGATGGTGATAGCTCGCAGGAAAGTGAAAAACAGAACAATGGAAATTCTGACGATGGCTACGAGGACATGTATACGCGTGTAAAGCGAACACGACGTGTATCGCAGCGGCAGCTGGAACGAAGTAAAAAAATTTCAGTTGACAGTGACTCAAGCGAGTCGTCAGATTCTCCCGGGCCACGAAAGTACAGTTTACGTCAGAAAAAACCAACGGTAGACCGCTTTCAGTCAAACGTCGAACCCGTGCGGCGATCAATACGAGCGCTCCGGAGCGTGCTGAGCAACTCGATGAGGCGGCGCAAGCACCGCAGCAAGAGCTCAAGTTCCAGTGACTCGAGTGATGTTGAGCCACAGCGTTACGATAAGAAAAAAGCAAAAAAAGCACGACAAAATGCTCTACCTCAGGGTGGTCCACCGGACAAGAAAGCCGATATAAATCCCATCGTACTCGACACAAACATCCTTTTCAACGACGTTGGCGGCCTCGAGTCACACATTCGCTGTCTCAAAGAGATGGTGGTCTTTCCAATGCTGTATCCCGACGTGTTTGATCGTTTTCACATCACGCCACCCAAAGGTGTGCTGTTTCACGGACCACCAGGAACCGGAAAAACGCTGATTGCACGCGCTCTTGCCAATGAGTGCGGACAGCAAGGTCAGCGCAAAGTGGCATTCTTTATGCGCAAAGGTGCCGACTGTCTTTCCAAGTGGGTCGGCGAGTCTGAGCGCCAACTGCGACTGCTCTTCGAGCAGGCACAGCAGATGAAGCCTTCTATTATTTTTTTCGATGAAATTGATGGTCTTGCACCCGTGCGAAGCACCAAGCAAGATCAAATTCACGCAAGCATTGTTTCGACACTGCTCGCGCTCATGGACGGCCTCAGCGACCGCGGTGATGTGATTGTAATCGGTGCAACCAACAGAATAGACACGATTGATCCTGCTCTGCGTCGACCTGGTCGCTTTGATCGTGAACTTTTCTTTCCGCTGCCTGCAATGAAGGAGCGCCTGGAAATTCTCAAGATCCATGTGAAAAAATGGAAAAATCCACCGTCCGATTTATTGATAGAGTCACTCGCGGAGAAAGCCACCGGCTACTGTGGATCAGATCTCCGTGCACTGTGTACTGAGGCAGTACTTCAAGGTTTAAGGCGAACCTATCCGCAGATTTATCACACGAGTAATCGTCTATTGCTTGACCCACAACGCGTGGAAGTGAATAAACAGGACTTTATCGAGGCGAGATCGATTCTCGTGCCATCAACGCATCGAATCGCACCAAGTGTTAGCCGCAAACTACAACCGTTTCTTATTCCACTGCTTGGACCCGCATTGGATAATCTCTTTAATGCTGTACACTCAATTTTTCCGCAGGGCACCACGCCGGCTTTGGCGAAAATTAAGTTAGCAAAGGGTCTGCACCGTCCGCGAATGCTCGTCACCGGCAACGAAATGACCCATGGCCAGGGTCCACGTCTTGCCCAAGCTTTGCTTTATCGCATGGAGCACGTGCCTGTCCAAACGCTGGATGTCAGCACGCTCTTTGCCGAGAGCGCTCGCTCACCGGAGGAAACCTGCGTTCAAGTATTTAATGAGGCCTCGAGGAATATCCCGTCAATAATCTACATCCGCTCAATCGACCAGTGGTGGCCGTTAGTGCCCGAAACAGTGAAAGCTGTGTTTATGTGCAGAATTGCTGCCTTGGATCCGAGTCTTCCGATTCTAATCCTTGCCACGAGCGATGTTGCCTATGACGAGTTGGCTACAAAAGTGAAAAATTTGTTTAGTCCGCTACGCGGTGAAATCTACACCATGGAGAATCCCAGTGAAAAGCAGAGATCTGATTTTTTCAAGCCAATTTTCATGACTCAGGCTGTTCAGCCGCCTCTCATTATTGATGATGCCGAGGAGGTGCTTGAGGAACTTCCTTTGGCTCCTGATCCCATGCCAAAGAAAATGACTGAGGATGAACGGAGGCTTATGTACGAGAAAGAGGAGGTTTCTTTGAGGGAGTTGAGAATTTTCCTGCGGGAAATTTGTGCTAAATTGGCAAGGAATAGACAGTAAGTTATTTAGTACTGACAATCAATGAATTTCAATTAATTTAATATGAATTTTGTTTGCTTTAGATTTTTTATGTTCACTAAACCAGTCGATATAGAGGAAGTACCGGACTACAACTCTATCATCAGACAGCCAATGGACTTGGAAACAATGATGACAAAAATTGATATGCATTGTTACCTGTGTGCGCGTGAATTCCTCGATGATATTGATTTAATTTGCCGAAATGCTCTCGAGTACAATCCAGATCGGTAAGTTGTCCTTTTTTTTTTTGCAGTTGCTTTTTTAATGTTTGGTCACATAGTTATGGTGATTTATGCGGTGGGAAAATATGTTTACATATGATCATTTAAGGGATAAGAAATAAAGACGTAAAAGTCTTTATAATATATTTTTATCTCTCTAAGTCAAGTCAGATTAATGTTATGGCACTGACAATCTGATATGTTTCCACTTCAGCTTGCGTGATAGACCTTCTCTGGGAATATTAAAGAGGTAGCCCTTTCCTGTTACTCTGATTATATATTTGTAGTTTTTATTATTTAAAAAAAAATATGAAACTTCCTGAACTATTAATCGATATACACTTCGACGACTAACGATGATCAATTTTAGCATGAAATTATATTTTACATTTATTTACCCTGCCTCGAGTTAAACAATCGTATTTTATACCTGTAGTTGTTAGATTGCCTTAGATTTACTATATTTTATTAATTGTTGTAAATAACAGTCATATTAAATTTTTTTAACAAGGCGGCTTTTCGAATAGTATAGTTGTTTTTTTTTTTTTATTAAATCGTGTTTACAACAGTTATTAAGATAAATTGTATGAATAAATATAAATACCTAGATGAGTATATAAATAATTGATTTACTTGTTTCACAGAGATCCAGCCGACAAATTAATTCGACATCGTGCTTGCTCACTTCGTGATCATGCTTATGCTTTAATAAAAGCTGAATTAGATTCCGATTTTGAGGATAAATGTCGAGAAATATCGAAAAGTCGAAAAATTGCAAATAATCCTCCGGAATTGAGCGACAATTCCAAGGCGGTAAAAAATAGCGATGATACGACAAGCAATGAGAATGAAAAGGTGGAGAAAAAAGAAAGTAATCAGAGTGCAAATAATTCAGTGACATTAAATGGACGTAAAATGTCGAATGCGAGAAAACGAAAAATTCCGGCATGGGCTCGTGGCTATGTGAAAAAAGTCACGAAAAAAAAGAAAATTTCTTTCGACGCCAGCACAACTGAGACAAATGAAAAACTCTCGCCTGCAAATTCGAGCAATGGGCGTGGAGTCGATTTGGTTAAATTCCAGGAATTTGAGAGTTCCAATCCGATTGTCAATGGTGACGTGACAGCAGTGATGTATGAAAATACCGAGTCGGAAAATGATTCAACACACGAAGCCGTGCCAAAAGATGATAAAACAAAAGATTTAAGTCTAAATGAATCGGCAGGGGAGAAAACCACGTGTGAAGAGACAATCAGCAAAGAATCGTCAACATTTAACGATTGCGAGTCACAAAAAACATTGGAAATAAATGGTGAATCAACAGCCTCTTCACGTCGTGAGAGTTTGGATGATGTTGCATTTGCTGTTAATTGTGATGCTAGTCGAACAAAGCTCGGAGAAGTGGATAAAATTATTGTGAATAAAAGCAAGCTCGAAGATTTGTGGAAATACACTGTTGCCGCTACGAATCATCTTCCTGTCGAGGTTCTCTGCGATATTTACGTGCAATTAAGTCGATGTGTTGGAAAATACGAACGTACCTACGACCGATTAACACTGCCAAAGGTAAAAATACCTCTTTCTACATCCTCAATCTATTTTAAAAATCATTATATTTACATACATTCATTTATCTATTTATCATTTGTATTTCAGGATTTGCTCAAAGAATTACGGCGGTTTAAAAATCACAAAAATAGTGTACTCGAGCCGCCAATGGAAATTGATACTTTGGGAGCTCGTTAGAACTCTATCATGTGTATCATTTTATTTTATTTTTTTGTTTTTTTACTTTAATTTCGTGACTCGATATTTTTACTGGAAGATCTCTCTTGTGTGTGATAATTAGGAAATCTTTGAGTAACTATTTACATGTGGTAATAAGAAAAAGAGAATAAAAAAAAACTTTTCTTTCAACATAAATGTGGAAAAAAAGAAAGAAAAAGAAAAAAAAAAAAATTAAGGTTGTATAACCAGAACTGATGGCTTTTTTTCTATTAAATCAAATCTTGAAATTAGAATTAGAATTAGAATGATAAAAAGACAACCTATCTCAACTAATGCAAAATTTGTATTAAATTGAGATTTGTTTTAAAATTAATAATAAATTTCAATAAGCCCACATGTCTATGGGCTCAGATAGTAACTTTATTTCAATTTTTTATTAATTCGTATTGCGAGTTTAATTGGCTCCAAAATTAGCTCAATGCGTATAGACATTAATTTAGGTAGAAAAATATAATTTTTTTTTAGTACTATAAGGTCATCAAAAAAAAAAAAACATAAAAACAAATTGTACTTTTTCGACCCGTGGATATTCCAATAAGCATCTAGGGTCACGAATACATTGTTAAATCATCTCATGAGTTGATAATTTAGTTGAGAATCTTCCAGTCAACACTGCCGGTGTAATTTATAATTTGTAATTATAATTTATTTCCATTATTATTTTTTTTACGTGATCAAGTTAGCTCTTCAAATACTTCCTGCTCTACGCTACTCTCGCTGTGTGAAATGAAGAGAGTATGTTGCCGTGAAAAGATCAACATAAGTATCATTTTATCCGATGGACTTTGATGGATTTGTTGTTTAAAACTTTATAAAAAACCGAATTAATCGCAGAAGAACGCATATACCACTGCCTTATTTATTTTTAAACATAAGTAAACATATAACTCTGTCAACCACAATAGTGAAATAAAATTATAAACTTTGATAATTTTATCTTTATCTATACGTTATATAATTTCGTGTCATGTATTAATCCAAAGGGGCGTATTAAATTAAAATATCTTCAAAACTACTGAAGATAGAAATTATTCTTAAGAGACTTTTTTTGTAGAGAATTTCATTAGCTACAAAAAAAGTCATTTATAAAATATGTCTATATCGCACCCTCATCAAGATATTAACAAGTAAAGTGATCTCAACTTTTCAGTAATAAACATATTTCGCTTGCTTTAAAAAAAAAAACGGGTTATAGGTACATACAAATCTCGTATACACTACTTAATTAATAATCTCCTGTCGATCTTTTTTTTCAGTTGTTTTTTCATCATGTAAAACATGAGAATCATGAAATTTTTACGGTGAATTATGTTTATTTAATTACAATTAAATTATTAGCTAATCCAGACGGTTTAATATCTAGCTGGGAAAAAAATTAAAAATTCTCGGTGATAAGAATTGGCAAGCTTTTTTGTTTTTGTCTTTTTTTTTTTTAATCAAAATAAAAAATTATCAAGATGTCTGTTGGAAAAGATTTTTCTTGCATTGGCGGATTGGAGAAGCACATAAAAATTGTCAAAGAGATGGTACTATTTCCTCTTATGTATGGTGATATTTACGCAAGATTCAACCTGCGACCGCCTCGGGGTTTATTGTTTTACGGCCCCCCAGGTATACATATTCTTATCATCTCTACTTCCTGTGCCAAAGTTGAGGTTATAAAAGTTTTTTATGGTCGAAGGGACGGGAAAAACGCTGATAGCCAGTGCCCTGGCAGTAGAATGCAGTAATGCCGATCGAAAAGTCTCATTTATTGCGCGAAAAGGTGCGGATTGCTGGAGCAAATATGTTGGCGAGGGTGAAAGAAAGCTTCAAAAAATTTTCAACACTGCACAACAATCCAAACCGTGCATCATTTTCTTTGACGAAGTTGACGGTTTGGCTCCAGTGCGATCAAGTCGACAAGAATTTGTGCATACCAGTATGGTATCAACATTGCTGGCACTGATGGATGGTCTTGACAATAATTCTGAGGTGATTGTAATCGGTGCAACAAACCGATTGGACGCCATTGACCCCGCGCTCCGACGACCCGGTCGATTTGACCGAGAACTTTACTTTCCCTTGCCCTGCTATTCGGCCAGAAAAGAAATATTATCGGTAATTTATCCCCTCAAACTACCTGTAACCTCTTGTAACATAACCCGTAAAAATTAATTTATCGCCAGGTGCACGTTCGAAATTGGAAACAAAAGCCGCCATTGAAATTCTTGGCTTACTTGGCATCAAAAACAGTTGGATTTTGTGGCAGTGACCTTCAAGCTCTGTGTGCCGAGGCAGTCATGTGTTGCATCAGGAGGCATTATCCTCAAATATACACGACACGATCGAAATATCACATCAACGAGCGATCGATAAAGGTATATATACATATATAGGTTATGTTTTTTTATTTTTTTTTCGAATATTGCATGAAAAAAATACATTTTACTTGATTAAGATCGAGAAACAGGATTTTATCAAGGCTCAGGAGAGTATTGTTCCTGCATCTCACCGAGTCACAGTAATACCTGTAAAGCGTTTGTCTCCAAAAATGTATCCTCTTCATTATGACAATCTTTGCACTATTATCAATCGACTTCAGGCCGTTTGTCCCGCGGGAATGATCAATTCAGAGACCACGTATGCCAATATTTATTCAAAATAGATGAGCTATTTTATAAGTTGTAAGTAACAAAAAAATGTTTAGGACGAATATTGATGCATCAAAGTCGACAATGTGCCCGCGACTGTTGCTCTGCGGTGAGGATGATTGCCACACTCGTCATTTAGCTCCAGCTGTTTTGCACAGTCTCGAACATTTGCCTTTTCATATTCTGGATGTAACTGCACTGTTTGAGGAAACTGGCAGAGCCGTGGAAGAAACAATAATTCAAGTACTTTTGTTATAATATTTTATGACGCGTATTTGAGATTAAGGGTGTTATAAACCGCGAGGACTCATTGATGATTTGCAGAAGATTAAGGCTGCGCGTCACACATTGCCTGCGTTGCTCTATGTTCCGGATATTTTTGCGTGGTGGGATTTAGTTGATGAGAGTGCTCGTACCGTGTTCACGTCACTCATGAAGGGACTCGATCGATCAGTTCACTTGCTGGTGCTCACAACCATTCAGAGTAGTGTTTCAAATGTCCCCACAGAGGTTATATCCACGTGGCATATCTATTAGTCATGAATTTTTCCAACAACCGCTTCGTTATCATCTATCCTAGATCTTGGAGCTATTTGATGAGCACCAAGGAGAGGTTTATGAAATTACCAGCCCGGCATCGAAAGAACGCCTGTCATTCTTCCAACAATTATTTCTCAAGTCACGCAATCCCCACTCTAGTGACATATCCAATCGATCGTCATATTGTAAGTGAGCTATCACTTTTTCACTTTATAAAGATGTATAGCCCAAAATCGTTTATCAAAGGCGAATTAAACCAAATTGATATATATTTACAAGTGCAAGTCTATTCGCACCACCTGATGGCAAAAAATTAGACTATTTTATCGTTATTTTAATTAAGAAAATTAATAATTTATCAGGTCCTATTTACTTCTTGCCGGAATTCGATGCAATCCTTCAAAAATCACTAAAAAAAAACATTTTTTAAAGGCAAAGGATTGCAGAGAATAACTAGGATATTAAACCTTGGACTTTTGCGATTGATTTGATACCGTGATTACATTTGGCCCTGTCGTAAAAAATTGGTGAAATTAATATTTTTTCCTCATACGCCTATGAAAAGTTGACTTTTTTACCCTGTTTAGCGGGGTTGGATGTGACTCATTTTACCCCGGCGCAAAGAACAACTGCGCATTCGTGATGCGAGCGTCATTTATGTATGTTTCTTTTCACTGGAATAAAATTCGTCACTTCCAACCTCTAAAAAGACTCGAAAATTAAATGTTTCCATGGATTTATGGGGAAAAAGTGTATGCGAGCTCAGAAAGGGAAGTACATATACTATTACAACCCGCGTGGTTGTGGCACTCGCCTTCGGTTCAGCTTACAGTTCTCCCCGCGGGTTGGAATAGTATACTTCCCTCCCTAGGTGCGCGCAATATACTATATTTAGACATAGTTGGCACGTTTTCAACAAATCTGAGTATAAACCGACTCTAATTAAAAATATTTAATATTATTACTATTAATAAAAACGAAATTAACAAAATTAATATAATTTGTTATCTGGTAAAATACATTTTTTCAATAAATTACGGAATTTGACGGGCTATACATCTTTAATTTGCTTTTTTCTTATATAAAAAATTTTACTTTTTTCTCTCCGATAATTAGAGGCGATTTATATATAACGATTAATTATCTGTTTAGTGGACTTTAGCAAAGTTCAGGAAGTAAAAGACACGAGGACCGAGGTTAAGAGAGTAAAAGAAGTCATAGAAATTGGGGATCAACCTATTTCTAAGCGAACAAGATCCGAAGCGAAAGCAAGGACAAAGTTGAGCATGAATTCACAGTCTGCAGGATCTAACCAGAGTATTTGTTGCAATATTACTTGTAGTTTCAAAGCATATATGGTTAATTTTACTTGTCAGAGATTCCTGCAAAGAGAGAACACAGTTTGAGTGACGTATCAATAGCAGCATCAAAACGTCCGCGATTAAGCAGCACATATTCATTGGAAAAATTAACCAATCCCCAAGTACAAGACCTACTTAATCGAATCGTAGAGTCGACAGACAATTGGCCCAGTCAACAGATTGAAATTCTTTACGCTTCGCTGCAAGTGATTCACGAGAGATCTGGGAATAATGTTTATGCCGAGCTCAATGAGTGTCTGGCGACATTTTTTAAGCGATCGCGAGCACACAGAAGAGCCGATAAAGCATAATTACGTAGCCCACCTGTGCCAGAAATAATTATAAACAATCAAAACCAATAAGACTTGACAATAATAAAAAGTTTTTGAAAAAATCTTTGAGTCGTTGAGTGATAGATAACAGATATTGATCGTGTGAGAAAGATAAACTCCGGGGCAGACTAAAAAATCCTGGCCACTGAATATTTTAACACTGCCGCTTCTACTATACATGTATTTCTATAGAATATATATAGGCTTGGAAAAATATTTAGCCATGTGATTTGTAGATTATATTCATCAACGATAATTTTTTTTTTTTTTAATCGATTCACCAACAAGTCTTAGAAGCACTTTCGCATCTTTCTTTGACACTTACTCTTGTTCTAATTTATTCTAGACGAGTGTGCACATATGCTACATTAGATCATATACACACTATATTATTGTAGAGGACACGCATATATCGTATGGATATATTGGCTGTTTAAGATCTGTCAGTTTGTGCTGGATGGTCGACGCAGGCACGTCGTTTCGGACACTGCGGTTGAGTATCTGCAAAAAAACTCATTGAATTAAAATTTCTAAGCGTAATAATTATAATCACGGGATAGTAAGGAAAAGAAACAAACATTATATTGTAAGTATATACTCGAAAAACATTGTGAGCTTTTTTTTTTTTTTTTTTTAATTTTCATTACATTAAAGATCAAAGTTTAAGTTTATACTATATAGAATAGCTTGAATAATTTTATTTTAAAATTAAATTTGTAAATATAAATACTTTTTTTATGACGATTAGGTGGATATGGATAACGTAAGAAAATATAAACTAAAATGATTTTTTCTCTCTAATATCACATGCACTTTACTTGTCAACTTTTTTTTTTATAATAATAGGGCTCGGAGCATTCGTGTAATGTTTGCCGCCAACGAATTTTGGTATTAAATAATCATCCCAATTTATCATGGGTCCTTCGTCAGGCAACAGATCTCGTGGATCGTGAAAATCGTGAGCGGCGACCTGCGCAAAACTCGATTTGGCGTCATGCGGCGGCGCCACTGGCCGTTTTTGTCGCTTGACGTTGATGGATTTTTTTAGTTCGGACGCACCAAGTTCTACGTCACTATCGGCACTGCCTCTAACATCAAACGAATAATTTTGTTCAGGCAAATCTAAACTATTATCACACGTAGTTTCAAGAGTCGATGTATCACTGTTCCGTCGATTAATAACGTTCTTATCTGACGACTTATTTGGAGGTTCTTGTTTAATTTTAATTTCTAAATCGGCCTGCGTGCCATCTATCTCATTCAGTTGCATCGCCAAATCATAGAACGTATCACAATTCACAGATAAACCTGGGAATTTCGGTAGTACTTTTGTAACTCGTAAAACCTCCTCAATTTCAGCGTTTTCAGTGATATCAACATCATTAGAATCAATAGGATGCGAAAAATCTCCCAATAAATTATTTCCCGGTTCGTCTGATGTCAAAGAGTTTTTATTGCAACTGTCATTGTTGTTTTTGTCGTATGAAGTTACAGTACGCTTGTGACAACAGCCACATGTGCTATTTTTCGAGTAGTCTTTGTATGCTTCAACTTTATAAATACGTAGCGATGGCCAATTAACTTGTTTCATATAATTTTCAGCTGTTGATCCGGCCCAATCTGGTGATTTCATTGTCAGAGTACTCGGTTTATAAGGTACTAGATCAGGAGTCAGTAAATATTTCTTGTCTAAAAATAATTCGGCAATTTTTTCATCTCCTATCCTTAATATAACGAGAATTTGCGAGTTTTTTCGCTTTTTTCTATGACGCCGAATGCAATGGCGCTGCAAGTCGCTTTTACACTTGAAATTTTTTCTGCAAACTGTACATTTCTTGCCGATTATCACGACACTGCACTCCTTCGTAAAAATCTCCCACTGTGACCTGGGTATTCCTGTATTTTTTTTCTCCTCAGTTGGAACACTTTTACACTTGCAGATAAGTTGCTGACAATTACGACAGCCAATGTCCATTATATACGACCAACTGGCGGATGTATTGGCGGTAGACTGAAGTCCCATACTGAGAAAAAAATCACTTTTATTACGGACAGATGATGCTTCTATTCGGCCAAGTCGATATTTTGATGGTCTAAGGTCGTATCGATAGTAAGGGTCCGTGAACAAGTTATTTGGCGCCATTGATTCTTACATGTGTCCCTTCAGGCGTATCTAAAACGGAAAAAAAAAAAAAATACAAGCACAGCATTAGCCTTGGTAATTGGTATTTTTCACACACATTAATTAACAATAATACAGTATTAACAGAAAAAAACATTACCTAGCGCCATATTTCTAAGCGATTTAGTAATAATAGGCATTTTCGGAATTATACACACAAGATTTGCACTAACTATCCAAAGATGATTAAATAAATAATGTAACAATTAATAATCTTGTGCTGTGGTTATCTAAATGCTCTCCCAACATTCATACGACGATCGTAATTGGCATCAAAACTGCATAGAATTCATACACGAGGTTGGCAGCGTTTCAGCGTTTTTGGCAATTAACACAGAAAAAAAAAAATAGTTTAAATAGCCGCATAAATAGAATATTCATTCGCAGAGACGACACATTAAACTCGATAGCTAGCAAAAGACTGAAACGAAATATGTAAGAAAAGCTTGGCGCAAACGAATGAGGGGAACAAAATAGACTATATAAATACACACACGCACCCACACACATAGCCAGCGTTGGCATACAAGTATGTAACAAATGAAATACGAATGGATGCAGAACTTACAGTATAGATGTCGTTTTGAAGTGGAAATTCCACATGCGAAGGATTATACCCTGCACCAAGAAGTAGTTAGTTTTTTTTTCCCCCACGCCTACTGCGAAGGCTTTCAATTTATACAGATACATATTCATAGACGTACACAAGCACACCAACATGCAAACTCAGCTCGACTATATTATTGTTATCGTTGCGGAGATAAGCCGGCTTTGATTATTATATGCCCGGGCTATCGGATTTCATGAACCAAACCGTCTTCGGCCGAGACCTGCGGGACAACTGCCAAGCAGCCAAGCACGGGAGATTCCAGCCGATAGAACGCAACGCGTTGGACTGGCATATCCTTCAGAAATACCGGTGGCTTTATGAAGCCTCGCGCGCCGACCAGCGTTGACCAATCGCGTGCCTGCGTGCAACTGCGTGCAACCAACCAGGTGGCGCGCGCTGCAATACATACACATTACACACGGTTTTACATCATACGCAGGAAGTTTGCTGTTGAGTACTGCGGGAGTGCGGAAGGGAGGTGTCATTGAGATGAGGAAGGGGAAAAACCATCAGCGATATTGTAGCCTTCAAGGTACATACACCATAGAACGTAATTTTTGTCTTGTGGAAGAGATCTCGTGTTTTGAATTCCTAAATTGCCCAATGCTAGCTTGAATTTTTTTTCTTTTCTAATAGTATCTATGAAGAAAATTTGCCATTTTTGTTTTTTTTTGAAAAAGTTTGGTTTTTTTTACGATACGAGCTAACAACAAACGTCACGTTTATGGTACAATACACGGATGTTTTTTATAAGTGAAAATTTAAGTTGGCAGAACGTGAAAACTTCATATTTTGACGAAGATGCTTTTTTTTTTACTGTTTAGTATCCGATGTTGAATATTTTTTTTTTTTTTTCAACACCAATATTTTTTTAATTTTTTTTATCTTATCTTAAAAATTTTATAAAGCTACCGAAACTCAATATAAATATAAAAATTTATGACCGATGACTGGCAACATATAATAGTCTGACTAACCGTATCCATCGATCATACACGTGTCTCGTGTACTGAAAAATTCAGTCTTGCATCACACAACAACGCACAAAAATGCCTATAGAATTGTAATACATGACTACAATAATAATATACAGAGAGTAGTCCTAGCTGATGCTCATTCTATTCGCTGTACACCCACAGCTATGTTGTTTCGAGTTATTTTGCATTTATACTCCTCTGATTTTCACAGTATGTTACTTTTAAATAGTTTATTATAAGAGTCATACCTATATAACGAGTATTGAAAAAAATATCAGTATATTTTGTACCAAGGGTGTGAAAAAGACTATTTTGTATAACGAGTGTGAAGTTGTTGCACGAGCTGAAGGCGAGGGCCGCAATCACACTCGTTATTAGGTATATAGCCTCCTTCACGCACTCGGTCCAAAACGATATTTTTTGGCACATTTGCGAGAAAAGTGGCTCATTTCGATAGCCTTGAGAAAAAGCCTCGTTTACGCCCTTGGGACACAAAATTTACTATTTTAGCCCGTAAAACATAGATTTGAAATTACTAGAAAACTTTTTGTGTTTGAATCAAAGTATAGCTGGACCTGAGGTAACCCTCATAAATTTGAATTTCCATATAGAAGATTATAGTTAGATTATGGCATATGGGAGTTTTTTGCGCGCGTCACCTAATGGAATAAAACACACCACCCTCAGGCAATTTTCTTGCACAATAATATTGCGACACGTTTATACCTTGTACCTTATACACATCACATCGCCTGCAGTATAGGAAGGGTAGTTGAGCGAGGTCCGTTGACGTTAACGACAATAATTAAAAGCTATTACCGGCCAGTTATATTCAATCAATAATTCCTGGCTTCATGCACATGGCGGAAAATTTCTGCTGCTCGTCCGGGTATTTATATGTAACTATATCGTATTGTATACCCAAAGTCGAAGGGAAAAAGTTTGAAATTTGCATCGATCTTAATCAACTATATCTACATATATAATCAACTACTGCCAACACCATCAGTATATACATATATGCTGAACAATACGCGCGTCACATGTTCAAACTTTTTTATTCTCAATAAAGTTTTATATTCGTGTGAAAAAAAAGCATTAGATATTAAATAAATTTAAAAAAATTGAATTCTTATTGGGAGCCATATGTTTTTACTTATAATTTTACAGATTTTCAGGGTAAACTACACGAAAAATATTCCGGAAATTATAACGGATCGACGCAGCACTGCACGATGAAACGGTAAGAAAAATAATAACATTATTAATAATGATAATGATAATAATAATATCCGACCAGTTGACCGCGCCGCATGACTTGCTCATCTTGCAGCGCGGAGGGTTGGATATCTTATCCCCATGGGGTGCGGGTTTTTTTCTTCCGGAATTTCTCCATGCCACCTTATTGATGGTCGGTGTTTTTCAAGTCTGATAAAAACCGATTATGCAAATCCCGTTTAAAGGAGTTGCATTACGCGCGGAAGGTCATTTTGACTGACACTGTCCGATATGAGGGTTCTCCTGCAGTTTTCCCAAATCCTAAGGCGAATGCGGACAATTTTAACAAAAAAGTCGCCCTGCAGACGCGCACCTACAACACTGAACATGTGTTAACGAAACCCCCTCACAGTAATCGCGATATAAACAACCATGCACAGAGTAGTCGTTGATGACCTTAGATGTTAGAGAACACGACTTAGATTAAAAAAATGATAATAATTTTATATATAAAGAAGTAATTCAATTCAAGTTAATTGAACCTCAATATCTGAACAAATTTTTTTCAATATTTTTCATATATACGAGGCTCGACGGCCCAAGTGGATAATTGTTTGAACGTTTCCAAATAATTTTTTTTTTTCATTAAAAAATTTTATTTTATTCTATTTTACAAAAGCTGTTTAATTTTTTAGATAACATTTTAGTATAGGTGTCGTTAAACTTGAAATGTTATTTCGGATGGATCAAGAGTCCATTTTTTTTATTTGCAATAAATTTTTTTAAATTGTATAAAAATTTTTTTAGAATATTGTATTGCAGTCTAATATATATGATGGTAAAATATATTTATTTGAATTGAACTGTGGTCGCAACCAGAATAGGTTTCCATGTATCCACAACAATCTGTTGGATAAATGATGTAATATATACAGTATATAATATTCATGAAATATTCTCCCCTATTACTCGCGTTTCCATTTCAAAGATATTACCATTAATTTTAAACAGGTTCCCGTCAATGATTGTACACATTTTCCGGTGTTGTTGCTATCGACGATTGAATGACAAAGTCCTCCATTGATTTCTCCATTTAAATATATCAATTGGGGATATTTATATATACACAAGCCCCCTGGGGAAACATTAAACCAAGTGGAACCTAATTAATAAATTAGATATCCAACTAATACATCGGTTCTTGTTAAGGAGAAAAACTTTGGGATTTACATACTAAAATCAGAAAAAAAAACTTCTGTCACGATTTGATGTTAAGTTGGCATAAAATAATTATTTATTGAGTGGAACGCGATTGAATACTTTTTTAAATATTATTATATAGGCCTATTGCGTGGTGATGACTAAGTATTGGTGATAAGAGCGTCTCTTATCGCACAAAACATCCAGTGTATATGATTCAAGACTGTCAAGGAAAAAAGATCTGGAATATTAAAATGAATAAAAAAAATCTTTCAAGTCTTTCAGTAGTGATATACATAAAAAGATATTTTTCCTCAGTTAAAATATCTTATACTTTTTGAATTAAAAAAAAATCTATACAAGTATATATATATACTTGTATAGATTTTTTATTGAAAACACGTGTATGTTATAACATACACGTGTTTTCAATAAATTTCAGTGGATATTTTAGTCTTATCACTCGTGATAAAAAAACAATTAATTACATAGAGTGATATTTTTTAAAATCATTTATTATTGCTATAACAGCTGAAATATTATCGACTACATAATATTGCTGTTGAGTCAAACTATTAAATATATTAGAATTTGAAAACTATATATAGAGGTTTTGTGACGGTAAACTTGATAATTTTTTAAAAACTCTGGGCTCACTAAAATTCTAAAATTTAAGATATCTAACTTATGAGGAATGTAGTTTTAAAACAATTTTTCCAACTCTTCAAACGATTTTTTTTTATAAAATACTAATTGTTAAAAATATATGTTATATTTTTATTATCTCAATACTGATCCCAACATCATATTTTTCATTCTAAAACCTTTCGATAAGAATCAATATAAGAAGTGATAGTAATAATAATTATTCCCACCATAAAATTTTTATCGTTATTATAAGTGATCGACTGAACTATATGGAATTAATTATATAGCCTTTTAAAATAATTGAATTAGCTAGATGAATCGTGTGTTATAAGATTGTTGTTGGATATCCAATGGTTTAAAATTCGAACGCCCGAGGAGCTGTCACCGCCAGAACGTTTTGCAGCACATTATAGAGAGAAGTGTATACCAGAACTCTGAGATGGTCCAACAACATTGCTCGGATAATTAGTTGGTGTCCCAATTAAATTATTGATTATTAGAACTCTAAGCTGTGCAGCCATTATTATATCCTTACAAGCCGGGCTCTAAGAGAAACCTGATGATCCACTTGCAGACTTTTCCCTCATGATAATGCATCACCGCGTCATCTGCAGGTAATCGTTCCTATCAACGTTCACAAACTTAATTAATTTGGAAGCATTGAGGTCAGTGATGAGTGCGAAAATTCTCAGAAACTGTACAACGTATTAATATATTAGGGTTGATGCATTTGACGAGTATGCGATTGGTATATAGAGTCTACTGGATGTTTTTTTTTTTATAAACTACAGCGTAAAAATCGATTTTAATACTATATACACATATAAACTTCCGTGACTTGACAAAAATTGACATCAGTAGTTATATAAAAGCCACGAATAAAATGCCTTGAGGGACAGAAGGGAAAAAAGTTCTTCAAACGTGCTCCAATTATAGATTCAGTAGTTGAATAAAAAATAAAACGTAAAAAAAAAACTAAAACAGAATTAAAAATAAAATTCTATATCATAACTGAGTCATTTTAAGTCAATATTAATATTTACATATAAATGACTCATGGCAAATGAATCACGACATACTATCGTGTATTATACACCCAATTTTTTTTCTTTACAGATTTTCTCGCGGCGAATTGTTGATATTGCTAGTCCAAGTGGTGGTTATGCATACATCTCAATTATCAGCATGTGAGTAGCTACATCGTTTTAGCATATATGTATTAGTATCGCGATATATGTTTTTAGAAAAAAAAAATAATTTAAATTTATAAAAAAGCCGTTATAATGACACATTATTGAATTCCGCCAAAGTTATAGATATATTTGATCACACAGTATACTCGCGTGTAAATATTGTTTAATTCATTAAATAAATACGTATAAAATCCCATGGTTGGTGCACATTTACGTGAGATGACGATCAGTATCAATATATAATATAAGTCCGTCCAAAGTTGTTATATCTCTACGCCCTTGGCCAATCGATACGTATTAGGGAATAGGTATATATATGTACTAGGACTAGAATTACCCAGGAGTTTAGTCTGTGGCATGAAATAACCCGGCAATAAATTGTTTTCCCTGGATATATTGGTAAAAACAATTAGAAATGTGTGATTACAATATCATTATTTCTCATGTCCTACCTTCATTCTAGATAAATGGAGAAATTTTGCGATAAAATTTACTCCAATACTAGGTATTGGAATAAGCCACGGAAATGTGAATAGTCTGTCCTATAACGGAAATTTTTTTATTTGTGTGTGGGCGTGAAAATGCAACGCGAACTTTATTCGCATGCGAAATAATTGCTGTTGAACAGCTAAAACTTTACTATTCGCGAGAATACAGTCAGTCAGGGGTTGCTGGAGTGAGAGCAAGGTTCATCCCTACTCTGCAGCCTTTCGCTCGTGGTCCTGAATTTTTCCGACGGCCGTTCGCAGTCTACGGATCTGTGCTACGGCACGGTGCACATTCAACCAAACAGCCGCGGTGCGCGTCACGTTTGCTATCGGCGCTCCCGTGGTTTCTTGTTGTGAAGTTTATACGCATTTACAGTAAAAAAATAAAATAAAATTTTGTGCAGTGCAATGACTGTTTATTTTTATTGTGAAGAAATGAATCTTATAAATTGTTTACACTGTTTTTCGAAGCTGTTTTTACTTTACGGAGTTTGGAAGTGTATGCACTGTAGCTCTCCAAGTTGATCAAAAAAATGTAAGATATATTTGTAATTAATTTATTTGTGATTTTTCATATAATGTGACTGTTGTTGAGATTCTTTTTCATTTTATAGACAGACTATATGGGCTGTTACTTTGATTGTCGTCAATTTCTAGCTGGACACAAGATCGATTTATGTTCAATTAATGCAAAAAAAAAAGTCATTTGGCGTGCTGCGGTAAGTAATTAAAATTTTAGCTAGTGATAAAGTGTTTCGTATCCCGTTGTTTATTTTTTTTTACTCTTAAACTTTCAGACTCGACTACAAGATGACCAGTGGAGTGTCGTAGCCGTGTTTTATTACGATCGGGATTGATGGACTGCGCTCATGTGTATTATCTATAGATAAAGGCTGCATTTTTTTTTGCGAATAATTTTAGTGCAGAGTGCAAACCTTTTTCTGACTTCTCGCCGCCAAGCTTTTTCGCCCTAAAAGTGTCTTGTCGTTTTCTTTCTTGGTCCCTCCCGTGTGGTATGGGCCTCTCTATTCTACATCAAGCAACGCGACCCGAGCGAACTTTTCATTTCGGATTCAGATTCGGTATTTATTCACCAAAAATATTTGAGTAATTAGTAATAAAACATAAATTTTGACGAATGGAAATTTCATTTCACTTTGTACTTACCCTGATTTTTTTGGACAGTAAAAATTAGTCCGACGAGTCTCTGCATATTTTTTGTCTGTCAGTAGATCAATTGGTGGGAAATAGTAAGCCTCTAATACTGAGGATATGACCAGTAACGGCACTGTGAACGAGTTACTTCATCGTGACTTCACTGGAATAAACTTAACGTGCACGCATAGAATCAATTGATGCGACTGAATAAAAATTTCAACTACTAGATATTATTATAATTTAACATGCGTAAAGGTACAAATTCGTGCTAGCAATGTTCGGCCCAGTAACTTTTTATACCGTTTACGCAGAAATCCCTAGGAAATTCCCCATAACGAGTGATATTGAAAAAAAAATGAAATAATTTCATTCTTATTCCAAATCAATGAAGCTGACTGAAGCTGCCTCGTGAATTGAAAAAAAAAAAAAATTTTTTTACATTTTTTACCATGTATAGCAAATAAAATTCACAAAAAAGTGTTTAATTTCACAAATTAGTTTTTAAAGTTATGATTCTACTTTTTATACTTTGTGCGTCGTTTATCGCTCGAATGGAATGTTTCTAGCGATATTATATTTACTTAAACGGTATATAAAAAGTTACTAGACCTAATATCACTTGTCGAAAATCACTGGCATGAATTAGGGCCTTAAAAGTATTATATATCATGCGCGTATAATATGCAAAGCAAATTTTCTAGCCTAAGTGGTTCTCATGCAATATTATAACTTAAAAAACTGTCAAACTTACTTGGAATCATGATCGGCAGCCTTCTATAAGCTTGAAAAAAAACTTTCTTCCTCAGTATCTCCTCTCGCAGTTCTAGACAGCTCTTCTCCCTCTATAACTTTGACTATAGCGTAATTTTGACGTTTCTTCTCGGCTATTCGTAGTAGCACTGCACTCGGAGTAGGCTGAGGTGCCGTTTTGACCCGAAGTCTCTCAAAGCGAGTCGTTTTTTTTGGAGGGGGGGGGGGGTACATATAGGTCCTCTATACCTGAAAGAAATTTTCTTGGCTGATCAGGCCCCGCCACTTAAAACCACTGATAAACTTTTCTCTCAAGGGAGAGGGTGGTTTCTCGAATTTTCGCCACGGGGCGTATATTTTCTCTCAGTTAAAACACCTTTCTCCCGTTGTCTTCACTGCTCCGGTGGAGGGGGGAAGGTACAAGAAGAAAGAGGCTTCGATACACTCACATCACATTATATACACAATTATATATTTTTTTGGGAAATTAAATGGAGTTATTTAAGATAACAATAATTTTACAAAAATCGAAAATGTAAAAATAGAGTAAGCGCTTGCTAAAACGGATAAAAATTTGAGAGATCGTTATACAATTGCTTATAGAATATAGTTATACAGATGTCAAATTACAGTAAAAGCTCGCTAGACAGCACAAAAAGTTGAACAGATAATTACTATTAGTTGAAATAAAGTTTGATTACATTTAGATAATATAACTAAATTCTTTGTATGGAATTGACGCAAAATGGAGAAAAAACCACTCGTTTTTTCAGGTACTCCATCTTCACAGAAAAAAAAAATCGTCAATGCAGCGACTTTCGATCGTTGTTACAGCAATACGCACTCAAAATATGTACAAAGTATAACTGCAGGAGCTATATCTATATACATTGCTACGATAGTTATACGGATAACTGTGATAGCTATCTTCAGTATAGGTGGCCAGGCATTGCTGCAGTGGCGATGTTTTTTTCCGTGTTGCCTTATATTCTCCTGCTTAGAATTTTATTATAATTATAGACATTTTCGCCAAACTTTTCCTAAATATTTTTTTACTTGTGAGTTTGATGAATACTACAAAAATTTGTATTTTAGATTGCATATTGTCCAGAAAATGACAACCCCTTTCTCTTTGCTATACTCTCTTTTGCTAAACCTTTATCCCTCCTGCTGCATTTTTTCCTTCTACTACATATATTATAGACACATACATATATATATTTTAAGATGCAACTTCTTGGAACCTGCGATGAATCGGGCAAAACGTTAAAAGCTAGGCAAATTTTCCTACAATTATTATACTTTTCCTCAAATACACATAGACAAAAACACTTTTTTCCTTTCTCCGCGTATAATGCCAGAATAAATGATATATGGCTGTAGTATATACATATAAATATAGTGTTTCTGCATATCCATTTGTCAAACTTAATTTCTCAAAAGTTTTGTCGCTATACTCTTTATTTTAACTTCTCAAGCAGTTTTTCTGTAAGATAAAATTTGGGCGAACGTTATCTAAGAGTGTGGATTAACGTATGTATTATTTGTTTTTTCATTCTTTTTCAGTCACATCCGTTAGTTTTACGTGTTATCTTATACTACTGATTATTTAAAAAAATGTTTTTTTCTCTGTATTTACGCTCGTTATCGTCTATATCCTCACATCTGTTTCTTTTTCTCTGGAATTTCTGTATATCCCTCTGCAAATGATTTTAGTACATATACGCATCTATTCTACTGTACAATATATTTGACTCATTGTACTCCTATCCTTGACCTGATTATAATTATTAAAAAAATTCTGGACATGAAATCTTTCGTTGTAAAAAATAACACATAAATAGACCATTAAAAATAAGTTATACATATTTTGAAAAAAATTGTAATACTGCATAGTAATTTAATGGAACAATAAAAAAAGAATTTTCAAAAAATGATTGAAATTGTTTTTTTTTTTTTGTTAAATGCTAATTATTTATACTTATGGTAAATCCTCAATTGGGCACAGCTAAATGCTTTTCTCTTCCTATACATGTATAATTTTTACTTTAAAGGAGTCTCACAGCAAAAATCATAAATAAAACTTACTGCAGTCGGATGGATGTCACTTTGTTTGGCTTTTGAGAAATACCGCCATGGAGTGCATTTACCCTTAACATAAGGGTCGCCGAGTATATGTCCTCTTCATCGATCAGCCCATTTTGCAGGTTTGGACACGTCGTTTTTTTTTTCTCTTCATCAGGTTTAGAAAGCTGCAAAAGATATATCCAACTATATAAAATACCCAGACTGATGGTTGAATATTGTAACAGGCAGCAGGGCTGTCACTAGGGCACCTTATATTGTAGGTCCGGAACTCGGTTTTGAGTCAGAAGCAGAATATTACTCTAAGATAATTTATTGAACAACTGCTGCTTTGATAGACGATACAGTGGTTTTTATACAGTTAGAATGACGTCAATTGAAACAGAAAAATAAAGTCATCTAAATTCTTTTCGTAAAGCGGAAAAATAAGTCGTTAAATTTTTAATTTTTTGATTTGATAAAGAACAATTTGTTAAGATTAACTGTTATTTTAATAAGAGAAAAAAATTCTTTTATAAAAAATAAAGTCGTTAAAAACGAATTTAGAGTGCACACGATAGATTTTAAAAGTTGTTATCAAGAACCTTGTTCAAGTTCATAAAAGAATTCAAAGTGCACAAGAAAATAGACGAGTGATTAAAATTAAAAACTTGTTAAAAATAAAAAGAAATTTTCTGTATTCTTGTAATTTTTAAATTCAATTTTAAAAATTATTTTTCCAATAAATTGTAGAATAACTTTGTTGGTTCGAAATTAAGTTCGAAATTAAAGTCGTCGAGGTCGAGTGATGCATATTCTATTGGAGTGCTCCAAAACACTGGAAGATGGAAATAACCGCATCAGGGCACAGCATTATCGGCAGCATAGCATCGAGCCTGATGTCACTGCGACAATTATGTCATAGAGCCAATAAGTATATGAAAAAAATTTCTTTGTTCACCTGATTTTATTTCTTGAGTTTGATCGTTTAATTAAAATTCTTATAATATCGGAACCCTTTGTGAAATTGACAGGAGACTTGAGAAAAACAAAGAAAAATAAATTACAGTAAATCGAAGCTCTTTTCAGTATTAAGTGTCGTTGATGAAATTTTTTTTGCTGCGCTAGAAATACCACATGTTTAACGTTTAAGAACATTGTGATGTTTTCTGATATTCAGATTTTATATTTTGGCATTTGCTTTCACAACTCAATACCAAACATAGTTTAATCGTCATGATGAGGTCATTCGATGGATGAAGTATTATTCCAGACGTGATACAATCGCCTCAAGGGATTTTGGATCGAATATATTCTAATAGGAAATGTAATATATATTCTAATAGGAGTATTGTAATATACATATTCTAATATATAAGCATAATGTAATATATCGCGTGACTAAAATCCGCGAAATATTGCTGATTAGTTGGAAATGGCTAGTCATATGACGTCGACAAAAAAATGAATTTAATTACAAGAGAAATTAATATGGCAAAGGCAGTCCCTGAGATTTTGCAGTTGTCATAATTTTTTTTTTTTTCATTTTTTAGCAATGTGTATAACCCCGCTCAGCAAATAACCGACATTACAAACAATACTATAAAAACCAAATGAATTAGAGTTGAATTTTTTACAAAAAATGTTTAACAAATTTTTTCTGAATCATCCCGAGTTTTCGAGATATTACTGATCTTTTAAATTTTTTATTAATCAAAATCTCTAAAATCATTCAAAATATAAAAATTTTACCCTAATATATATAAACCAATATCATACGTTATTATCTTATTTATTATTATAGTTATTATGATATTATCCGCAATACAACTTCCCATCACACAGGTTATACTGCAGCTAGCGCTTAATTAATCAACACATCAAGTATTTTGTTAGTTAGTTACATGTTACTATTTATAAATAATAGATATGAGTTGATATTGGTACGAATATAGTTTGGAATTTCTATACCCGGCTGCACTATTGATCGTGGGACAGGCGCGAAAGCTACAGGTTGATGCATTCCAACCCAGAGTATAGCATCCCTAAATTCAACATGCACACATACTTTACCGCCGCCGATTTGACATATGGACATCGTTATATCCAACAACTCTGTCTGAAATTGCTCAAGTTACATCTTAATAATTTGAAGAATTTTTTTTTTTTTTAGTTTAATTTTTAACGTGTAATAATAAAAAATAAAAAAATTGTACGTAATCTATTTAAATCGCATTTTAGATGATCAAATAGCTGGACATCACGGCCTCTCTGAACCACCGTGCACCAAATTTGAGCCAGGAGATGATGATCTGCAAGAATTTGACTTTATTCGGCGTTTTCAACTGGATTTACCTGGTAGAAATTATCCAGACATCCTGCGAACTCAAGGATCAAATTTAATGCAAACTGCGTATAAAATTGATACAACTGCCAATCTCACGTTACCGACAAAGTACTCCAATCTTTCCTGTATTTTATTTCAACGAGTTTATATAGGTAACGACTGTACTCATTTTAGGAAGATGTTTCCCACTGGATTACCAGAGACATTCAGCTTAGCGTGCACATTTAGAGCGCGAAAAATGTCACAATTATCCTGGGACTTATTGAGAATATCTGACAGCAGTGATTCTACAGAATTCTCCATTGGTTTTGACCCTAAACGCTTGAGGTTAAATTTAAAAATTGGAACTTACAATGGACAACTACAAGAACTTTCTTTTGACACCCCTCATGTTTGTATTCAATAACCGCATATAATGATATTTAATTTGTAATTATAAATTCGCCTGATGAAATATTAATTATCTATACAGATTTTTGATGCAGAGTGGCACAAAATTCATGTTGGTATTTACCAGGATGGAATTGTTCTTTTTGTGGATTGTCAACTTGCCGGTTCTATGCCACTGGGAAAGTTTAAACCGATAGACCTTACTGGAATAATTGCAATATCGCAAACTCGATCACCAATAAAGCAAACTGTGCCAGTATGTTATTCTCTTGATTGTACTTGATTCCAAGAAGACTTTTTATGTATTAACAACATTGAATTAACTTTTTATACATAGATTGACTTGCAATGGATGGTACTGAACTGTGACCCGACCAAACCAGATCGCGAACCATGTGATGAACTTTCCGTAAGTTGAATAAATTTTTTTTAATCGAGAAATTTTTAAAAAAGTCTCAACACTGAGGATTATTTATATGCGGAATAAGTTGTAAAATCTTTGATTGAGATGGTAATTTTTTTTGTAAATTTTTCAAAGTCGTCTTGAAATTTTCTTAGTTTTTATGATTTTTTATTTTTATTTTTTTTGTCCATAACTCGGTAACTAAGCAAGATAGAGAAAAATACTATTAGATTTAAATGATAGAGGGTAAAATTTTCTACTAAAAATGCTATAAAAACTTTTTTTTATCTTCCGTCATTTTTGAGATACTACCAATTTTTTCAAATTTTTATTTTCCATAATATGTTAAAAACGCGACAAAATATTGAAAAAATTCATTCTCTATTTTGTATAAAGAATTAAATTTCCCATCATTTTAGTCTAATAATATTTTTCATTATTACGAACCGTGTTATCGAGATATCACAGATATAATATAAGGAGTATGCATAATACCCCTTTGAAAATTTGACCGAATAAAAAATCGGAAAATAAAGCGTTTTTGGCTATTATAATCCTAATAATGGTTATTTTCTGCTTTTCTGAATTCAGAAATCACGTCCAAAAGTCATCTATGAGGAGCGAATAATTGTAGAAAAAGGTAAACATATTTAATGAATATATTTTAAAACTACGACATCTGAGATAACAAAATTTTTGAAAGTTAATTTTTTATTCCTAAAAAATTGTGAGGGCTTCTAAATGCTGAAAAATGGACCTCAAGTATAATTTGAAAAAAATTCACCGAGCGCCTAATAATGAGTCTTTTATATTCCATCAATTCAACTGTGTCCTTAATCAGTGCTGTAATTTCCTCTATATCATTACGGAATAATTCTATAGTATATGTACTATATATTTAACGACCCATAAAACAAAAGCAACAAGTTGAATTGTCCTTGTGCTTTAGGCACATATTATTGACCCAATTGATCAATCAAATTGATAGCTACAATCGTAAATCAATTGTCGGCAATTTTTATTTTTATTTCTAAACATGTGCAACTAGTTCACCGGTTGTTTAACAAAAATATGTCACTGTTTCAGGTAACAGAAGCATCCCAGGCCCTCCTGGTCCACGTGGAAGTCCGGTATGTTATTAAAAACGTGACTTAAACATTTATAAAAATAATTATTTATGCAATGGATTATTGCATCTAGGGATCACCAGGTCCGCAAGGATACCCGGGAAACCCTGGGATTGATGGGAGACCGGGTGCCAGGGGAGATCCAGGACCTCCTGGAGAATGTTGCTTCGTTGAGAGTAATGATATCAATAACGCAAAAACTCCTAGCCCAAGCGTTGCTGGACCTCGAGGATTTCCAGGACCCCCAGGAGTGGTATGTCACTGAAAATTAAGTAGATGTAATAAATCGCAATGTACAAATTAGAGTGCATATGAGCCGTCTGCGATCTCTGAAAGCCCGGAAAGAACTGATCGACGTGGTCGAAACGTATAGTGATTTTTCACTGATATCAGTACGCGCCAGTGACAACAAAAAATAATTAAACCGTGCTTACAAAAACTGACAGTTCTTTCCGCGTTTTCGCCCAGAGTGGACGTCTCCAGGAGTTCAGATAATTTCGAGCTCATTTTTGTTAAACACTACAAATGCTTACTTTCGTTTTTCAGCCAAACTAAAATAGATATCGAAGTAATTCTCGAATAAACAGTGTATATTTTTAGAGGTTTAAACTTCTTTCATTCTATTTGTTTTAACTGTATTTTGCGTGCTCTTATCATACTTATAAATGTTTTGTTTTCCCCGCAAATGTTTTGTTCATATCTTATCTAATATCTTTTTATCTCTAGTGCTTGTGTAGAAATCGTCACTTATTTATGCGCTAGACATCAGAGGAAGCACGATATGAAATTAACATGTTTCCCGGCTTGTAATCATTATATTCCTGTCGTATAATCAGCAAACCGAAAATATTTTTTTTTTTAATTCTGTTAAGTTGAAAAATACAAAAATTTCTATACTGTCCGCAGTATACTGCGACGAAATCATCATCATCTATTATTTAATTATAAGAAAATATTTTTATTTAAGACTCGATTGTTAACGAAAAAAATGTATTGCTGTTTATTATACAAAGCCAGGCGAAAAAGGCGAACCCGGCGAGCGAGGTCAAGATGGCGCTATAGGAATTGGCCTTCCAGGAGCTGAAGGTCGTCCGGGAATTCCTGGAATCCGCGGTCCACCAGGGCCACCAGGATTCGACGGCAAGCCAGGACAGCCCGGGCAGAACCTCATCACAGATGCTGAGATTCGCGACATCTGCGCTAGCATTTTAAAAGGTTCTTAATAAAACAAATCTTTTACACCTTCGATATATTGTAATATTTTAGGACCACATATAAAATTTTGTTTTTCATGCTAACAGAACAATTAGCGGAAATTACGATGTCAATGCAAGGTGCTCCGGGGATTCCAGGCCGCGGTCGTGCAGGTCGCCCGGGTCCACCCGGGCTTCCCGGTCGTCCAGGTACAGGCAGTCAATGTGGATCAATAAAAATTACACATTTTACTTACATCAGACGATCCAATATTTTAATATTAATTTATCAGTGGTCTACTGCAAGTTTCCGGGAAAAAAAAAAAATTAACTTCTCTGCATGATGGCTATAAGCAAGAGATTTCAAAATATTTCAGGTTAATCATGTTAAAAAAAATTTCTACAGGTAATCTCAACATTTATAAATATAATCACGTAATTTTCAGGTGATTCAGGGTCGCCCGGATCGCCGGGCGATCGAGGTTTCATGGGCTTGCCGGGACCTCTCGGCCCCCAAGGTCCAGCCGGAGTTCCCGGAGATAAGGGAGATAAAGGCGATCGAGGTCCTGAGGGGATTGGCATTGAAGGTCCACCAGGACCCAGAGGATTAGTTGGTAAGTTTCACTGTGCCAGTTGTACTAATTTTACAAGTATTATACATGGCGTCTAACGGATCTTTATAAGAGCGGAAACTCATCCGCTCATCAATTTTCCATAGAATCGTACTTCTACTCGACGAAGTTACCTCTCTCTCGGTCACTCGCTTCTATTGTCGCTTCCCTTACTGTATGGCTCACCCTCCTGTATATATTTCACTCGACTGCAGTGAGTTCTCTGCATTGCACTGAAGAAAACTCGTGGCGGCCTGCAAAGGGGAGTTTTAAATTAATGTTGGAGAGTCTGATTGCGCTCAACTACAGGCTCTACTCTAATAAAATATATTCTATATAATAAAATTTCATGTCGCAATAGATTTGATTATATAATATATTGACATTAACAATTGTTTTTCTCTTTTTTTATTAATTTAAAGTTTTTCTGACGGGGAAAAAATATTGGATGACAATCGCCGAGAAGTTCAATTTATATATCAAAGGGTTTAATTGATCGACTATTTGCACATATTAAATTTTTTTTAATTAAACTTTATTGACCTGTTTTTCAAGTGATCTTTCCGTCTATTCAATTAAATATCAATATTCATTCTTTTTTTTAAGATTCAAGGACTTTTTTTTCATTATCTTGTTTTCTGTCGTGGATTTTGACAATTGAAAAATTAATTCATGTTTTTTATCTTGAAAAGTGAATACTGCAATATAAAAATAATTTGTCTTTAAGAATTAAAAAATTTATTGTACAATTTTAAATTAATGAAAAAAAAATATTGATCTTGAACTAATTGAACAATTGAGAAATGAGTAAATAAGTATATATTGTATTATTTGGATTATTCTGAAGACCTTTTTCTTAAGATGAAGAAAAATGTACGGTTTTAACCGCACCCCAGGTAAACTCACAGTAGTAATACTGAAACAATTAATTATTTTTAGAATAAAGTGACCATCAGCGACTGTTTTTTACTCGATAAATCCAAACACACCTCTCTTGACGGATACAAGACTGAATGAGCTGCGTAAAAAAGCGCTTCATTGCCCACTGAAAAATTATGATTTTTTTTCTTCCTTTGAAAATAAATATATAACAGAGTTATTTCTTTGGGGGAAAATCGATTTTATCATCATCTATCTTTTGTGTTAATGAGAAAAAAAATTGATCATCACACTATAAAAAATATCAATTGGTATAGCAAAAGCCAATTTTAAAAAATGTCATTGAAAAAAGTAAATTCTAGAGGTTGAATAGAGCGCGTTTTAAAAAATATTGGATGCCAATCACTAAGAAATGGAATTTATATATATCAAAGGGTATAATTAATCGACTATTTGCACATGTTAGACTTTTTTAAAATTAAATTTACTACTGCACTTCAAAAGGGCGATATATGTAACACTTTTAAATTTTATCTTGCCCTTATCATAATAAATATCTAATATATAAGAATGATAAAATGATACACGTCGTATAATAAATGTTACATTTTTAATTTCTATCCGAGTGAAATAATCAATTTTTCGGTTAAATTCAAATTCGAAATCGATATATACCGTTCGGACGGTTGACAAAACAGTTGCCAACCGGAAATCGTAAAAATATGGCTGCTATTTGCATAAAAACAATATAAAATTACATACATCGAATGTTGATTTTCTTGGCAGGTCATATACATATAAGCTTCAAAACATAAAATTTGAGCACTTATTTAGAGGCCAAAAGAGCCATATATTTCAACTTGTGACATTCGGACCCAAAAAAAAAATTGTCTCCATGTCGTGATATAGTAGATTTTTTTATTCAGATGATGTTGTGCATGCGTTGCAACTCGTCGAATTTATTGTGGAAAAGACTAGAAAAGGGCCTTATTCTCGATATCCGTTTTCGACTTGTTCCAACCTCGCAGTAAAAAAAAATTCCAAGCAGTTTGTGTTGTAATATATTGCGCACCCTCAGCCATAGTTTAGTGTATAAACAAAGCACGCGTTGTCCCAGCTGTGGATATATACATATTTCGCTATTGGTAAGTTCATCAAAATCAATTGCTATACATATATTGTTAATTCTTATACTTTCTGGTCTGGGTATTTATCCAATTTACATATATTATACTATCATTTATTGAAGAGGATTTTAGTATAATTGCAAAAGTTCCATTTTTTCCCAGCTTATATTATTTTAAGGTTATATTTTCGAACAATTCCAAACAAAAAATTTAAGCACTGAGGCATTCAGACTTTTTTCTATTTTTATTAATTAATTCGTGAATATTAAAAAAAAAAAACGTTTAAATAATTTTTTTTTTTCATTCGCACATTAATTTTTTCCGATTTGTAGATAAATTTTTTGAAACTTAAATTTAATAGTCGCTCTGCTAGCACGAAGTTATAACAATTTCCAAGATTTTCCATGGTTACTTATTTCTTCACACGCTGATTTAAAATGTATTTCGCGTTTTGCACATCATTCCAGATGAGTTTAGGCTGAAAATGGCGAATGAGTACCATATCTCACGGCGTCTAGAAGAGCTCGAAAAATCTTACAATGAGCCTGAAGTATTTGACGACATCGGCATAAGTGAAAGTGAGACGGAGGATATTCTGGAGGAACAAATCGACGATTGCGATGAGGAAGTTGCGGAAATGAACGTGGAAAAATGCTGTCACCATTGTTTGGAGAAAGAAACCAGCCCAACGCGGAAACGAGTTCGTCGAAACTGTTGGCAATCCGAAATAAATTCCAAATGGAGCGATCAACCACCTGCAAACGGGTGTACTTACCAGTCGGCGACCTGCGCTTTATTCGAGCTGCATCCACCGGCTTCAAAAGGCCGTGCGGCATCAGTAAAAACACCGCTGGAAGCATGGCGTGTGCTGTTTGATGATGAAATTCTCAATCTAATCGTCGAGTACACAAATCAAGAAATCCACAGACATCGTAAAACCTACGTACACGCTGGTTACACGCTTCAATCCTATCACCGAACTATTGATCTGCCCGAGCTGGAGGCAGTAATTGCCCTCTTTTATTTCTCAGGTCTGCAGAAACTTAATGAAACCAAGACGAGCGATTTGTGGGCATCGTACGGGATGAAATTGATTCGTGAAACAATGTCTGAACAACGATTTAAGTTTATAATTTTTTGTTTGCGGTTCGACGACAAGAGTACGCGCGCAGAGAGGAAACAAAGCGACGGGTTCGCCCCTATACGTGAGATCTGGGATAAATTTGTCACTAATTGTACTGCCAATTACGAGCCACATTCAAACTGTACAATCGACAAGCAATTCTTGCCGTTTCAAGGAAAATGCTCGTTCCGTCTGGATTATCCGGTAAAGCCAAATAAAAGTGGGATCAAAATAATGACTTTAAATGATGCGGTTACTCATTACATGCACAATGTCATGCCATACTGCGGTGAGATAAAGGAAAAAGAGCCATTTAAATCTATACCGTCTTACTTTGTGAGGAAACTGTCTGAGCCAATTTATAATACCGGTCGAAATCTCACTTGCAATAGCTGGTTTATGTCCAACAGACTTTGTGACAAGATGTTGAAGCAATACAATTTAACCATGGTTGGAACTGTAAATAAGAATGATCCCGAGCTGCCAGAGAGTTTGAAAACTGTTGGAAAAAATCGTCAAGTTGTACGTTTTCAGTATAACGACAAAAAATTGGTTGTGTCATTTAGTCCGGTCTGCAAGAGGCACGTTTTATTGCTGTCTTCCTATCACAAACGGGGTACAATTGATGCTGCAAGTGGCAAACCCAATGTTGTGATGTTTTACAACGAAACTAAAGGCGCTGCTGAAAATTTTGACAAGAAATGTCGCGATTACACGGTCGCTCGTAAGACTCGACGTTGGCCCATGCGCGTATTTTACGGCATGCTTGATCAAGCGAGCGTTAATAGTTTTATTATTTACAATCTCTTGCCGAAAAATTGCCCAGTGAGTCGAAAGTCCTATGTATTGAGCCTTGTCAAGGCACTGTTGCAACCATTTGTGTCATTAAAAGCCATGAATGTGCCAAAAAATGTGCGAAATCCAGCTAAAATGGGTCCTTCGAACGGTCAGGAAACAAGCACGAATAAAAATACTTCTGGTTCTACAGCAGACGGACCTAAACCATGCACACATACTCGAATAACACTTCAGCAACGAGGAATATACAATTGTCACGTGTGCCATAAGTTTATTGCACACTGGAATTAATAATTAATTATCGTAGATATTCGCAAGCATCATGGGTTCTATCCTAATGATTCGAAATCTACATATATATTTTTTTATATTGCTACAAATATGAATTATTAGTTCATAAGAAAAAAAGGTTTAAAATATGTGGCTATATCGAATATAGCCGTCAGTACTTCAAGAAGTTCGATATGCTAAAATTGTATCAAGAATGTACTAAACACTAAAGACTCGATTTCTACTTGAAAAGCGAGGGAAAAGTGCATCAACCTTTCAAAGACCTCATGTCAGCTGGAACAGCAGTAAAGAAATAAAATAGGATGAAAGTAAGATTGGGGGCATTCACGGTGACTGTATAGTTATATTTTCCCGTCAAGTATTATATATCCGAGGAACACCATGAGTGCGATAAAGAGCAAAAGCGGATCCTAGATGAGAACAAGTGACAGATAATGATTTTTATCGAGGTCATCAACTAATTTCTATCAATAAAATGTCCCAGATCTTAAAAGTTAGAAAATGGAAGCATAAAAAAATTTTTATCGGCCTTTATTTTCGAAATATCTTCTTAATATTATATCTAAAAAAATATTTGGGTGCTTTTAACATATATATCCTAGATAAGAAAATATCATTGAGACACTATGGGGTACGTATAATAACGAGTATACAGTTCTATACGAAGTCCAAACAAAAGTCTGTAGTAATAAATGTTGAATGAATTATACCCTTTATTCAGTGTCCCTTTGCTCACAAATGCGGTGCAGAAACCTTAATGACTGATTCTATAATATTTACTGTGTTGTAAATTGTATTTTTGCACCTGAGAAAAAACATTTTCGCATAATTTCATTGCATTTTCAAATATAAAATTATATTTGAAATCGGCCTGTGTTTAATTCCGTTCCAATAATTATTCTCTCATTCTTTTAGCTTTTTTTAGCGACTGTTGGGGGTATAGATGGTGTGTGGCTAATGAAATTGTTTGTGGTATCGAATTTCATGATATATATATATATATACGCCCACTCTGTTTTCATTGGAACTAATACATATATTGTGGATTCTGAATTAGGGGTGATGTCATTTTTTTCTCCGTCGCGCTTTGAATGATTGAACAATAATGTTTTTTATATTTTTTTCGTTGGTGATCAGCTTACTGTACGATATGATTCTTTCGAAAAACTATTGACGCATACCATGAGGAATTAAAAAGAAATTTTTATATCTTATTATCTGACCTATATATTATTATTTATTCATAATATTGAATTTCATCTGGTATTTTTCATGTCTCGATCACTTACAAGCTTGAATTTGATTCGATTTACTTTTACCAAGTATAAATGTAAGGTGAGTCATTCAGTGCCGTCATGATGAAGTGAAGTTTTTCTGAAAACTAATTTTTTAAACAATATTATATGCCCATTTTTGTTGAATATACTATTTTATCGACTCAAGTGGTGATAAAATAGTATATTGTGTGGCAAATGCGTAAATGCGGCAATTTTTCTGAGCCATTAATGCTAGCTACAACGAGAAAATATATTCGACGTCGTGACTTCATGTCAAAACCTTGCTAATATATCCAACTTCAACTTCAGAATTCTACAGTGAATAATCATTAAAAAAATTTGTTTCTAGGCTACTTATTCTAAGTATTTTCTTTTTGGTTAAAAAAAATTTTTTTCATACAGGACCACCAGGAAACGAAGGACAAAGTTTCCCAGGGAGACCGGGTGACAGAGGGGAGCCAGGTCGGCCAGGTAAATATTTTTCATGTTCTTCGGCGCTCAATAACAGTTTCCCCAAATTCTGCACTGTACAATTATACTGGAAAAAAATTTCCCAACAATTCTTCAAATGAAGAATAATATTCTGAAAATGATTTTTAAATAATTTTTTTCAGGAATTCCCGGACCTCGAGGACCTTCGGGCCCACCGGGATTTTGCGAATTTTGCAACTATCCTAACGGAAATTACATACCATACCCACAGGGCAATAATAAGGGATAATCTTCTTTCTACATGAAGAAAATTTTTCAAGTATTTTTATACTTACGTACTTATGCCAATAAGGTAGAAAAAGTTTTATTCGTATTACACACCTAGAGACATTGTCGTAGCCATTCACAAATGCAGCAGACTTACGATTACATAACCTAAACCTTCTATACAAAACAGTGTGTGTTTTATATTGTTTGCCGTCACATTCATAAATTTCACCGACGTGAGGTATGTAAATATATTGGCGCGCTGCTGTGTACGTGTGTTGGTAAGAGAGTCTGGTTTGCGATGGTTCAGTTCCGCAATCCGTTGGTGTGCAAGTGGCGGCGCCGCGAGAGACGGAGCGAAACATGAAACCAGTAATGGCGGCCGCGAGATCGAAGATGCACGACATTTTGAGGTTGCATGTGCCGTGGTTATTGTGAAGTTGACAATTGAGTGATTTCAGTTGGTCAAGGCGCCGGCAAAAAAGGTAGGCTCTGTGAATCATCTATTTGATACTGTATAATTACAGTAGTGTAGTATTTTGCGCATTTGTAAAGTTGACCGCCTGCTCACTTGCTCGCTCACCAGTCAAACGCAGCACAGAATCCACTCTTCTGTGTACAACCAGGCTTGACAGTTTCCTACTGTAGTCTTACGTAGGTGCTAAAATACTAATACACACGTCTCAATCATTCCCATCTATCCTGGCAAGTTGATCAAACGTCAAAGCACTCGGGCGGTGGTTGCTTGCCATCAATATTGCAGAATTTGTCTGAGATTTTTTTCCTGGGTCGACAAATCTATTTTTTTTTTACAATATTTTATTTGCATTGTGAAACAACTTGTCGTGGACAATTTTATGAATAAAAACTCGTTGATTCATTGCTAACGCTTGTCAACACACCAGAAATAAATTATTATAAAGATCAGGGGATAAAAAAAAATTGTAAAAAAAAACATCAATTATTGGTGTCCATGAAAAATATTATGTACAGAATATTTGTAGGATACAATTAAATTAATGTCTACCTCCTATTCCGACGACACGTGAATTGTTGTGACATTAATGATATCAGTGTCCTGTTACACATTAATTAGCTGACCCATATGAATGATTTTTTTTCAACGGTGTGGGAATTTTTTGCGCTTAGCATTAATTTTAGCCTATTTTCAATCTCAAATTTTACATCCAACTAATCCAAGCTGTTTGTCTGATGATATATAAGCTGATGGAGGTATTGAATAATAAATCGGGTGGATCGGTGACCGGCAGCTGCAACCTGTTTTGCTATTTTTACACCAAGTCGTGTGGATTGTGTCTGGTAGACACTCGAGAGGATTCAGATGAATTAAGACGCGGTAGTACACGATGTGTAGACTTTCTGCCCCTCCCATTCTCATGCGCGAAAGACCGGGCTAATCGATATACGTGGTCTTCCTCGTGGCCGCCAATAATGTCGACTCCCGGCATCCCAGAAAAAATAAATCATACTTAACACCCAACTCGGGTGTGTGTCAAATGAGGATGTGAATTAGAGCTCGCTGCTGTTTGTTGTGTGTGCAGGCACGCTCATTCAACTATATTTTCAACAGCTTCGTCAAATACTGCATGTGAATATTTTCTTATATGCATAGGTATATGACAATTTCACTAGTGATAATTGCATCTAACGACACTTGAGATGGTTTTGAGACTGGTGTCGGTTCAGTGTGGTTTGAAACAAAAGACAGACAGCCACAATGGCCTATTTCGCAAAACAAAACCCTCTTTTCAATTCATTCATAGCTGGCGAACAATCAATTGTGGGTGAAAGAGAGGCAGAGAGTAGGGGGATGTGTAAGTTCAATAAAACCGCCAGCCATGGCCAACTTTATTTGATATACCACGTATGTACGACAGTTCACCTTTGATTATGCTTTGTCGCTTTTTATTTCCTTCCTGTTCTTTTATCTTTTCCGTTCACACTTTCATTGGCTTATTGCAAAAGTTAGTAGGCATGATTTATTGTGTTGGAAAAAAACAATTTTAAAAAACAAAACAAAGACAATTAGTTGGGTGATTTAATTAATTATTTTGGTGTGTTTTTTTTTCTTTTCTTAGCGATAATGGCAGAGGATAGAGCAGTAACGAGCGGTAGCAATGGCAGCGGTGAAGCCAGCAGGCTTCAATTACTTCAAGAGATGCGTCAGCAAAACTTTGACAGCATCCGATTTGCATCATACCGCACAGCATGCAAATTACGTTTTATTCAGAAGAAAGTTCACTTGCACAATGTGGATATTTGGAATGTAATCGAGGCCTTTCGTGAAAATGGTTTGAATACATTGGAACCATCCAGTACTTTGGGTGTTTCAAGACTGGAAACACTACTGTCTTCCCTGTTTCATGCGCTAAATAAACGAGTGCCTGTATCACAACAGTGCAAAGTCGATAATATTACGGCATTGCTCATGAATTGGCTTTTGGCAGCCTATACAAGTGGAGAAAATAATAAAATTACGGTATTTTCCGTAAAAGTTGCATTGGCCACACTTTGTGCTGGCAAATTAATGGATAAATTTCGATATATTTATTCGCAAATATCTGATAGCAATGGCCACATGATACACTGGAGGTTTGCCGAGTATTTGAAGGAAGTTTTGTCACTTACTGCTGCTGTGTACGAGTCACCATCTTTTCCATACACTGACAGTTTAAATACTACCATATTCCCGCCAAATTCTAAAATAACTGTCAACGATTTTCTCGACACTTTGATGTCCGATCCTGGTCCACATTGTCTCATATGGCTGCCACTTTATCACAGAATGGCTGCTGTTGAGTCAGTTACTCATCCAATTGCTTGTGATGCCTGCCATAAAGAAAATTTTACTGGATTTCGTTATCGCTGTCAAAAATGTCATTCCTATCAGCTTTGCCAAGACTGTTTTTGGCGGGGTAAAGTGTCAGGGGGACACAATAATGACCATGAAACACGTGAATACAGCAGTTTTGTAAGTTTTCTTACATAAATCCCGTCATTAATGCCAAGAGAGCGTATAAACTATTTTTTTTTTTTTTTTTCGTTAATGCTTCGATAATTCAGTCAAAATCATTGTAAATTTGTGCTCCATTGGCATTATTAATTGAATAATCAGAATTGTAAGACTTTGTGAATAATTCAAATGTGTATTTTAATTAATTTATATACACCAGAAGTCACCCAGCAAACAAATTGGCCATTCGTTGCGAAAAAGCTTTAGATGTGTGCCAGAAAAGGGAAAAAATAGTCTTCCAAGATTTCCAGAGCAACCTGAGAAGACATTGGACCTCTCCCACATTGTGTAAGTAGCAATAAAATTGTTTTATAGCTTCCGTCAATTTTATTATATGTTCCACCGTAATAAAATCTATCAAATTTAAGCAGAAAACAGGCCAACTAAAAATTATATCCCAAATAACTAGATAACGCATGAAAATCTAAAATCGCCATTTATAAAAGATCTAATTTTCCCGTTTATTGTGTGTGTTTTTTTTATTAGACCACCGTCGCCATTACCTTCGCACAATGGTTTTCCGGAATCGAGTTTCATGGCACCATTCGACGTTGGTTCCATGGACAGCAGATCGACTTTAAAGAGCTTGGATAGCTCGAGAGTTGACGATGAGCACAAGTTGATAGCAAGATACGCGCAAAGACTAGCACAAGAAGCACGAACTGTGGTGAGTAATTTTAAGGAAGCTTTAGAGCCAAACTGATGAGTTAAAATAGAAATTATGAAAAAAAAGTCAGGGAAATTAATTATTTAAATAAATAAAAATATATATCGTGTATTTAGGCCAACAAAAAAATTTTTCCCCCTAATTTTTATCATTTTTTTCGTCACAATAACTAGACAGTTGATTGAGTAAAAAGTAAAATAATTTAATTTTAGAATTTGTTTTTCACGATTCAACTTCTATGACCATGATTTATTATTTACCTTGAACTTAATTATGTGTAAATTACCATTGAGGGCAGAGCGACTTAGTCATTAAATTATCATTTACTAAGTGAATATATTTTTTTAGCCACGCACATCATCCAGAATGTCGCAGGCTGAACAATCGGTGAGTACGCTAATTTTGATTATTTTTTAAAGCATAATTTTGAGTTAAGATTCCGATGTTATGTCGCACGAGTAGTTCGAGGCACGAATTTATTTATAAACTAAAAGGATTAACGTTGATATTTCAATATGCATTGGCTAAACGTCCCGAATAAATTGAATTAACCACTTTTTATCCTCTTCCATTGTACTAATTAGGTTTACTTGACTGTTCGCAGCAAGGAAGAGCACCCTCAGACGCCAATCTGGCTTCGCTCGACACCTCTCGTGCTCAGCGCGAACTTATATCACAGCTAGAGGCAAAAAACAAAGAAATAATGCGCGAGATTGCAAGGTTAAGGTATACCCGTGTCGTTTAAATGTTTATTTATATCCAAACCCTTATCACCTTCATCCTTCGTATTGAAGAAAAAACAAAACAGTCTATTCCATTATTCTTTCATTTCAATCAATTTCGTTAATGTTTCATTATGTTCATTTTTCGATAACAGTTGTATTTTATCTGTATTAATTACTAAAATGGATTTGTTTTTCTGGGTTTAGGAGACAGCAAGAGATTGAAGCGGCCGAAATGGAGGATCCGGCACTAATGTCGGAGCTTCGAGCCCTCAGGCTGCGAAAAGACGAGTTGGAAACTCATCTTGCGGGTCTGCAGGACTCGCGACGCCAGTTGATGGTTCAGTTGGAGGGTCTAATGAAGATGTTAAAGGTAAAAACTTATCTTTATTAGCTGTCAATTAGTTGGATATTGTATTATTATTTTTATTATTATTTTTTTTTACTAGAATCATCAGGCTTCGCCACGATCCACGCCCAATAGCTCACCCAGGAGCACAAAATCGCCACCATTGCCGCCCGGGGGCATTCCCAGCAGTCGATCTGCACCGCCAACTCCTGGTGGTCCTCTGTCTACGCCCCAGCAACAGCAGCAACAACCACTACAGCCGTCAAATCCGTCGCAAATGCCCCAAAATTATCAAAGCCCTGTGCTAGGTTCAAGTGGACAGGGCAATGCGATGCTTGGAACACTTCAGAACCCCATTCCTGATAATTTATCGTGTGTTGGAGGCGATGTCAGGTAGGGTGGCATGCCAACAAACATCTGAATACACGCAAAATTATAATTTTCAATTATTATTATTTTTTTTAATTTGATTTTGCGAGAGAATGCGATCATGATATTTTACTTGAACACTAATTTTATTTCATTATTATTATTTTTTTTTTTTTTGGCTACTTATAGTTTAACACGTAGTCGCACAGCTTGCAGCACACTTCAGTGACGTAAAATAACTTTTCCCCCCGTTTTTTTCGTATGATACTTGACTAGAGCCATGTACTATTTACTTAATGAACAATGTTTTCTCAATTGTTTTTTATCAATATATACGGTATAAGCACAGTAATTTATTGAGCACAAAAAAGATTTTACCACTGTTGAATATATTCGTTGAAATGTTTTTTTTTTTTGTCAGTAATCCAGAGTCTCAATTTATCAATATATTTAAATTTAATATATTAATGATTAATTTAAATTATTGTGATAGAAAAGTGTGGAACAAAAATACGATTATTTAGGGTCGTTTTGTCTGCGAAAAGATCTCGAAAACCGTGAGGTTTATAGAATTTTATCTTTGCAAAACACTTTATTAGAAGAGAAAAAAAAATCATTGAAAATTATTTTACTAATTTAATTTAAAAAATAGAAACACTGTGAAATGCTGCCATTTGACTGTGGATATACATTTCTTCAGGCGCTTTAGCCACTGTCACAGTTGGTTTTAATAGATACAGTCTATATATATCCAACTAATCCTACTAAAAAAAAATTAAGAAATACAGCAGCAATTTAATTAAAAAAAAAATGCTTACAAAGTATTCACGGTTTTGCTAAAAACTTTGACACTTCTGAAGATATTTTCAAAAAGAACCTGCCGGTGTTTTTATTTTGCCATAGTTATCCTCAATGCTACTTGCGTTTTTTGTTGTCAATGCTTTGAAATATGCACCAATGTCTCGAAATTTTGGCGCAAAAAGAAAAAAAAAGTTCTGCCTCTTGTCCTGAATGTCGCATGTTCCACAATTTTAAGCAATATCGCCCCTCAATTAATTCCATCTGTTGAGGTGTATCGCAAAAATGACCGACTTTAGTCCAATAGAAATGATAAAACCGTAGCAGCCAGAATGCCATCTAATGTATAATCACCCACTAAACCATATAAAAACGCCTAGCACGTAGTTTATGTAATGGAAAAGCCTGTTGTGACTTGTATAAATACTATGAGAAAAAAAAGAGCAGAAAAAAATCAGTATGGATAGATTGTTGAAATGCTTACCGTAATAAATGGACTAAGTGAAAGAAATGGATGTCAGTATTTTGTTATTGGATTGAGTTTTTAATATTTAATTTTTTTCTTTTTTTTTTTTTGGTAATTATTTCGTGATGGCTTTTTTATCCGCGTAAAGAAAATGGAGATTTTAGGTCTGCATTCAGGACAAACAGTTTGCCGGGAAGTGGTTCAAGCAGTGCAAACAATAGCTTGGGACGATCACTGAGAAACGACCTTTTAGTTGCTGCTGACAGTGTAACAAATGCCATGTCAACGCTGGTACGGGAATTGAATTCAGGTGAGTCTAATGGTCGAGTATAATTTTATGCATTTATATTTTGAATAACTCAAAATTAAATGCATAAAGTTATTCGAGACAATGGAAATTTGAGGAGAGATAAATTACCAAAGGTAGCAATTAAGCTAATATATAGGATTTCTTACTATTTAGAAAATTTTAATTCTGTATAATAACTATTTTGAATGTTGAATAACAATTTTTTCAATGGCCGTGTATGCAATAGTATCAGAACGAAAAAAAAAAAAACAAAACAAAACAAAAAATAGAAAACAAAATGATTCAATGTATCGCGTCACTCATGCTAAAAAATCAACGAAAAATGTTATTTAACTCTGATAATATTTTTTGTTATTTCGCCTATTTATTTGGCATCGCCAAAAAAAAAAAAAACAAAAAAAAAAAACAGAAATCACTATAGTTATACCTGTCGACAGATTTTCAAAAACTACATCTTTGAAAATATATGTAAATAAATTTTTTTTATCGTATTCTAGCTATACTTTGTGATTATTAGTTTTAAGGTTTTTTGGCATGAGTGAAGCGATATATTTTTGAAGATGATGTGATTTATTGTTTGAACAGTGAAAACGGGCCATCCGAACTATTAACATGATGACGAAAGTGTTGCCAACATGAGCCATTCATCTTTTATCTTCTTTCTGGATTGTTTAAAGTAATTTATCGTTATCCTATAATTCAAACTTTTAAGATATCCAAATGTCCAACCGATTACACACACTCGACAGGTGAGAATAACTATTTGAATGCCCAAGCTATACTACCACATATGACTCATTATAATCTATATCTATCTGAAAGTATATACTAACTTCCATATATACAAATCAACTCTATCCATTTGCTGATAAATCAAGTTATTAATTATCATAAATAATCAACTTGTAGCAGCCCCATATATTAATTCCGATATTATTTTCCAGTTCATGTATAGGCATGATGCACAGCATTTTTTACGTGTTCATACATTTTACTAACAATTTTATTACAACTAATCCAAATAATTATACTAATTCGAAAATATATATCTATTAAAAAATATTTCTATAGAAAAAATGCACGCAAACATATATTTAAATAGATGAGATACACAATTTCGAGAAGAAAAAAAAATTTTCTCTCAAACTAAACATCATCTTAACCCTCACCAGTCATGTATATGTTAAAAAATACATAGAATAGAATTTTATTAATATCTCATATATATATATAGAATAGATGACAGACATGGACGCGTTGTTTGTTAATTTTTTATTCATTTTGATTAATTTTATTCGACGACTCAGACTAATTGACAAACAAAAAGTTTTTTTATTGTTTTAATATTATGAAAACAGTCTACATAAACTACAAGATATAACAAATAACACTCTAGACGTGTTGTGTCGGAATGTGTGTGATGCACCCTTCTGTGAATGTGTCCTGGTGGCTTGCAGACTCAGACCACGAGGAACAATCGCACACCAATGATCGGCGGGTCATCCGAAAACCTGGTAAGTCATCAACTATTTGGCTCATCGATTACTCGGTTTTTAAAATGATAAAATATAATTCAAAAATAGTAATATTTCATCTTGAATAATTAAATAAAATATCTCACAAAGCCATCAATCATTGAGCCAAGTCATAAGAAAAAATAACATTTACAATATAAATTTTTTCATGATTTAGATTTTTATCATCATCTATTCTAGATCTAGTAACACGCTAGATTATTTATCATCCTGCTATCTTGTCAAATACATCACTGTAAAATTAGTCATTTCTATTTCACACCGTAAATTTCCTAGATTATGGTCATTAATACAACGGCATTTAGGATTTAGATGTGTTTTGGGACGTGTTTACAGATTTTGAGGCTGGTGAAGATGGAGATGATAGCAGTGGAGGTGGAAATTCATGGCGCGAGGAGCTTCAGCGTAGATATCAGCAAGAAAATGATTTTTTGGCCGAATTGAGGGCGAGAAATTCTAATATATCGCAAACGCCTACGGCTACTCCATCAAGTGAACAGGATCAACTGGAGCGCGGTGAGCGCGAGGAGGCCGAGGGCGAAAAGGACACAGATGAGGCCAACTGGGCAGAGGCTGTTAAGCGATGGGTCAATCGATAAGTTTAATTTACGGAAATTTATCTTATTATCCTTAAAACAACGATTTAATTCGGTTACAAGGATTTTACTATACACTAAATAATACAAAAAATACAGTCTCGACTAAATTTTTAAACTTTAAATACCCTTTGATTTTTTGTGTCAATTGTCTAAAAAAAAAAAAAAAAATGAAAAAATTGATCTAAAGAAACACTTGGAAATTTTTGCTCAGCTGAACAAATCGCATACGATTAATCTATAATATATTGAGCTTTAAAAAAAATTTTCTTTCATTTGTCAAATAGAATCAATCTGAATTTTGAGATTCCTCAATTGAGAGAGTACTCGATTGTTATTGAAATAAAAAAATAATTCACACCAAGACGAAAAAAAAAAAAAAAACGTTGAAATATTGTTAAAATTTTTTACAAAACTTGATACAGAATTTTAATAACTTTTTATATGTTTTTATGGCAGATCATCATAGATAATTCATCATTTTACGCACAACAAAAATTATTATTTATTCACGTTGATCACACATATCCATCAAGATAACTTTTAGAATAATATATTTAAGGCTCTTTGGAGTTTAAACTGATAATAATGTCGGCTATATGAATTATAGAAAATGCCAAGGGACTATTGAGTAGTAATTATACATATAAATAGTAAATAAATAGGTATATGATTTTACCCCTGTGTCTTGGACGATTTTTTGTATATATAAATTTATGTGACTTTTAAGTATAGAAAAATTCTATTGCTTGTAGAAATCAGACAGTCGAGATCGAAGAAAATGTACATACAATACATTATTATTTATAAAAGTTGATAGCAATTCATTATAGATATAAATATATATAATATATAAATGTATAACAAGTAAAAAATACCAAAGAATATTATTAGAGGGATTCAAGTCTGCTTAACAATTGACTATTTGCAATTGGTCTACATAAACTGCGTACTTAGATTAATACAACAAATTGTAACATTTTAATCATTTTAGAAGAAACCTAAATTATATATGTATGCCTATAAATATATTGTTATATAGAATAGATATATTATTTAAATGCAATGCTCGAAAGATTCATGTAAATATATATATGATTTCTCTTTGTGTTATAGAAAATAATTCTTTTATCTGAAAAATCCGTTGATAAGTGTTGTGTAATATTCCATGCGAATTGAAATAGATTTGTTTGAAATTTATTGCAAATCATCAAGTACATTCTAATAACGTACTTGACAATAAAAACAAAGACTAATAGCAATCTATCAGCAGAGTAATCACACGTTTTGCTCCTCTTACTTTTTTCTTCACTTAAAAAAAATTTCAGCACTGTGACGATTACTCGAATAATCGTCTTGTTTATATAAATATTTATTTGTTTATTATTTTTATTTAACATCAATTTATTTTTTTAATATTCTCTCTCAATAAAATATCAAAAATATATGAACATTTAATTAGTTCTAATCACTTGAGCACTTTTTTTCTTATACATATAATTTTGTCATTACGCGAAAAGTCTTTTCATGATTATTTATCAGTATTATTACCCTATAATCTCTTTTTAATAATACTTTAAGCTTTTTCGGTAAATAGAAGAAACAAAAAAAACGCAATTTATGACCCGCATTTTGCGTAATAGGTACGTTATGTAGACATCAATATTTCAATTAAATTATAATCCAACTAAAGAGATATCCAACTAAACTTTGCGAAAAACTATCTACGAATTAATTTTACCTGTACCTGTACAAAAATTAGCATTCGTGTAAAAAACGATTTCGAGTAGCTGGATATCTGTTAGTACATCAGTGTATGAACAGTCAGCTAATTCAATAAACGATTCACCCTGTTTGTAGGCAGTAATTACATCCTCAATATCTGGCCACAACTAAAGAAAAAAAAAACCGTCATTAAGAACTAAGATTAAAAGCGTGAAAAAATGTTTTTTTCTTACCGGTTTCCACGAATTCATGATTACACTTTGTGGAAGTGAATGCCACAAGTCAGCCAGCCACGCAATCACTTTATGAAAAGTAATGGCATAAGAGCCTAGCTCGCGGTTAGATATGGTGCCTTGATCGAGAGAAAATTCCTCAAGTCGGCGTCGACAAGCCATTTTCAGAGCTTGCAAGCAGGCTGAAGCAGCGAGCACATTCGATGGCAAGAATACAGCGCGAATTCCTTGCGTATTGCAAAGAATTCTTGGGCTTGCACCACAATTGTTAATGAATAAAACGGCTCTAGGCGGTAAACCTCTTAAGTGCAAAAAATACTCGACTCCTGGGACAAATTCGGTGTAAAACCACTCCTCCAACAGGGGACCTGTCATCCAGGAGCATTGTTGGCATTTGTATGAAACTGCAGCCGTGTCCTTGAGTTCTGGAGGGTTTGGGTGCGGACTGATGACTACCAGTGGCAGCTTACACGTACCGGATAAATTAGAACAAGCCATAATTGTCAGTTGACTGTCAAAAAGCCCTCCAGCATCATCATCAGAAGCAAGTCTGCAATTAAAACCCGTTTCATCACAGCTAAATATTTGGTCAAGTGCAAAATTTTCTTCGATAATTAAATTTTGAATGTTGTCACGAAAAGGAACAGCTGGGTGATGATTTATTCGGACACTTCCATGATGATTTTTTGGCTGTACACTGCGAATATAGTGACGTCTCTGCCAGTCAATGAACCATTTTTCATTGGCGATGAAATCTGATGACACCTTTAAAAATTTGTACAGATATACTGCTTTATTTTTCAAGTCCTGAGCGTCTACAAAAATTCCATTACGTCGTTGATCCTTGAACCATGCAACTAAAACCAAGTCGGGAAGGCTTGCTGAAAGTTTCTCCATAATGTTCTCTTTCTTGACGACTATTGATGGTGTATAGAGGTTAATTTTGCGGATATTTTCAGATGTTGGCGATGCTAATGATAGATAAGTATCTTGGGTTGAATCCGCCTCTGCTATTACTTTTTTTCCATCATTTAATGCAGCCATATTTAGAGATTTACCCACTTGAACACTTGTCTTAAATTGTTGCTACACAATGATCAACACTTGCCACACGTGGGCATGGGCGCCACCATCTTGAAATGAGGGAAATTTCAACAAGTCAGATATAATAGTATTATGCGGTTAAAAAAATGTTTTTCTAGCATTTATTACGTAGATTGCGACACTGTTAAATCAAATAAACTATCGGCTAGATTTCTAAATTCATCAGAGGCTTCGATATGGCTCAGCAGGACTGGGCTAATTTTTTCTTCGCCATAAAAAGCTCCTGCAATTGCTCCAGTCATACTTGCAATCGTGTCTGTATCACCACCCAACGTTATCTGAGAAGGACACGGATTAATTACAAGGTATACGTTAATTTATATTAATTTATCTCAAAATCATTTACCGCATATTGAATTGCTCGTCGCATTTCATTATCTGTTTCGACATTTTTTATGGGTTGTTGTGCTCGAAGAAAGCAGAAAATTGCTGTTGGCACTGAATGTAGGGCTGTTATATTGTTTCCTAATAAATTAACCACTTCCTCATCACCTGGTTTATCAATATTCCCCGTCGACTTATGAATTAAATCTTTAATGATTGTGAGTTGCGTTTTGTAAGGTTGAATTTCATCGTTATCCAAGTCTAAGCTGTTAATCCAAGTAAATAATTTTGCTTACCGCAAATAAGTAGTAATTGAAAATATTAAAGAGCACTTACAACTCCTCCTCATTTTTTTCAATGGTATCCATTTTAATGATCAGATTATCTAAAAAATTAGCCGGGTCCACTTCCTTCTTCGGATCCAGTTCTAAACTGTGTTGAATTGCCAATGCCTGAGAAAATTATAAGAGTCTATACTGGGTGTTGCATCACGTACTCGATATATAGTGCAATGATATTACCTGTAAAATGGACCCGTTAACACCAAATCTATGAGTGTGTGTCACCATAGTGGCCTTTGTAACCAAGTTTATCAATTGATCATAGTCTTGGTGAGAAAATAATGCCAACGGCGCTATTCTCATTGCTCCACCGTTGCCCAGGGACCCTTGTCCATTAAATTGTTCCTTTGCCGGCTGTAATACGTCGGAGAATTTATTTCCTCGTAGTTTTTCAAAAACCTAAAAACGTAATTATTTGAGTTGGATATAAAGAAACTTTTTGAGTATTTTCGTGGTTGCTAAATACTAACAGTTATAACACTTGGTCCATAGCCTCGATTTGGTTCATGATAATAGCTTTTTACAAATTTTTTTGCTAAATCAACAAGGTCCAAGCTCGTTTTTTCGATCAACGATTGAGCTAAACTTCTCGTCATTGCAGAATCATCGGTAAATTGCATAACAGGCGCTGTAATTAAATTCTTTTAAATTTCACATTAAATTAGGAATAGTTAAAATAATTAATTTTTTTAAAATTATTTGGTGGAAACACATGTTTCGCACGAGATGAAATATTTATACATAACCTTTAAATCTTGATTCTTCTAGTTTCGTGAATGATTTTTGGAGTACTAATTTTTCTCCCGATGTCAGGATATCTTCATTTTCATAGGGGCTTCCAAGACAATCACCCATCAATGCCCCGAGGATTGAACCACGAAATTTCGAACGTAAAAGTGACAATTCTGTTTTTTGCATTTTGATGGTGTTATTGTTTTGTGTGACAAACAAAAATCCCTCACAAAACATCGCGGGAAAACAGCAGTTGTGGCTATAACCGCTACTGCCACCGTGGCAGCACCTTACGGGCACGAACCTGAAAAGCTTTTCGCGCTCTTTCTTTTTCACTTATTTTGGATTCGTTCTACTCTCTCGTGTCTCTGTCTTTGCAGAGCACTACCTTTACCCAATTCAAGTGGCGAATTAAATTTTTTTTATAATCTTGAGAATAAATACATAACAAAGGTCAAAAATCATATGCTTTTTATAAAAATATTCAAAAAGCAATTACGAACGATTCGATATAAAATACGTTTGTTTGCTAACTTCATGTACTTATAAATGTAGCTGTGTTGATATGCGCGCAACAGCTCTTACGCCCTGCTGACGTGTACACACACTTTTGAGGTTGAATTTTCTTTCGTCACAAGCACTTACAAAAAATGCACATTTGCCGGCAGTGTTAATTGTTTTTAACTATATTCATATTTGTCAATTACCATTTTTTTTGACTCGTCTTAATTTCTGTAATATTAAAAATGACCGTGAAAATAAAAATTAAAGATAAACTAGAGAATGATACACTTGATTTGAGCTTTTGTGAACTACAAGAAGTGCCAATTCGTGAGATAGTAAGTATTCTATTTATATTCAGTAAATAAAGTGTTAATAAATTTCATTTTATTATTTTTAGATGACAGTAAAAAAAGCTGGGTGTTTGGATTTATCCAACAATAATTTAATTCTACTACCGGTAAGATTTTTTTTAACATATCGTCACATCTGGTTGACAGTATATATACTTATACTCGTATATAAAACAAATTGTTGCATTGCAGAATACTATAGTTAATCTAAGAAACATCATTAAATTGGATTTGAGTAAAAATTTCTTGACTGAAATTCCGGAAAATATCGGGGAAATGACGCAGTTACGGCACCTGGATCTTTATAGCAATCAGGTACGATAATTATTAATTAATTAATTAATTAATTAAATGAAATGTTTACACATTAAATTAAGTGACTTAATGTATAAACATTCTATAACCGATTAAATTTTACAATAGATCAGTAGACTGCCGTTGAGCATAGGTGATTTAAAAAATCTAAAGTGGCTGGATCTAAAGGACAATCCACTGACTCCGGCGATAGCAAATGTAGCCGGCAGTTGCAGCGACAGTGCTGCATGTATTGCCTGTGCACGTAAGATTGTTACATTTTTTGCGAATCTAAAACAAAATATTGATGAAGAAAAACAGCGTCGTATAACCGCGGCAGCCACTGCGGTCACTAATAGCGATGTATCAGTAAAAAAAGAAAGCAAAAAACGTAAAAAGAAAAATATTGAAAATAAGCAGGATGACATGAAAGAAAAATCGTATTGCAAACAGCCAACAGTAACAGATGTATGCCAAGTAGATCAAAAATTAAATAATTATTCCCACGTTAAAAGATCAACTCTTAATAAATTTTTTACTCTAATATATTCGGTGATAATGTCTCTGTTGATTGTTGGATTGTTGATATTTTTAATTTTCATCATTTTGCCAAAATATAATCAAAGTCTTTCAGATAATATTATGAATTATCTGCAGGATCAGACGAATTTGCCTATCAAGTATTATCAACAACTGGGAATTGAAAAATCAAATTTTATTGTCAATGAAATCGCGAATATTTTTAATAAAACAATGATATTTCTCAAAGAACAGTATGAAAATGCTGTAAAATTAAATTGATTTTTTCTTTTTTTTTGGTAAATTGTTCTAATAAATTACAAAATGTGCAGTTAGTATACATTGAAAATTGATTTTAATTTTTTTACATGTGCTAAAAAAATTATTTTTGATTATTTTTGAATATTCACTTAAGAAAAGTTATTATATTGTAAACATTGATTAGTGAAAATATATTTCAAATTATAAATCAATTTTTTATTTATTTAGTATCATCATATTTATTATTGATCACTGATGAAACATTTCTCGTTGATTTATTGATTGAAGAATCAACTTTATTAATTAATTTTTGGAACTTATTAATTTTTAAATGATTTTCTTCGCTTAACTCACTCATATTGTTAGTACACTCGTCGCCATTTGTCTCAGCATGATTTTTTTCTGTGATTATTAATTGATCCAATATTTTTGTTTTTGTAGAAAATAGATTCCAAGATTTCTTCACGCTTGTAGTCGAATTTTCGACTGATGAGCTCGAGCAATCTCGCTGTTTTGCACGGAAATCCTCGAGGATAGCAATATCATCATAAAGTTCCTCTTCAAGAATTTTTTCCGTTGAAGGAATTGGATCTGGCAGCCTTGGTACTTGATAGTGTTCCACTTCTGCAGATATTTGACACATTTTTAACGCTGGATTTAATTCAGTCTGATAATCAATCGGATTAACTGCAATACTTTCCACTGCAGCCACTCCAATATCGTCATATACTTCTTCACCCGCGGGAGATTTTATATAAACGGGTCGTGGTACCGGTGGACAATTGTAATCAGAAATATCATCAATCGTGAGGTTGCTCGCAAGATTACAAATATCATCGTAAGTCGGTAATTCTTGATTTGACGGTTCTCGAACGTCTTTTACTATCGATCGCGTTTGTTTGCTCTTTTTTTTTACTTGCATTTTCTTTGGCGACTCTTTTTTATACCGAACACGCTCTAAAAATGTCTTTTTTCTCGGAGACTCGGAAAATTTCGTCTTCGACTCAATATCATCGTACATTAACAGTGAACTTTCACGTCGAGATTTTTTCCTATTTGCAATTTCTGCCTGTATATCATCATAAAAGTCCACAGGACTAGAATGATCCTTAAAAACTTTTTTTTTACCCTCTGCTTTGTTTTTTTTATCGCCTTTTTGAACATCCAGTACATCGTCGTAAATTTCCAACGCTGTTTCTGTGTTTTTCATGTTGTTATTGCACTTTGGAACATTTTGATAATTATTAACAGACTCTCTGAGGTCGTCAATTTTGTGATAGATATCATCTGCATCATAATATTCATCAGATGGATTCGGTTGAACACTGGCATCTTCACAGGGCAAAGATGGAAGTCTTCGAGGGATTCGTGCAGGCAGTGGAGGTGGATTTGACAATTTTTTCCCAGAATTTCGCAGGTGAATGCCGTTATTTTGCCTCTTATCAGGACTTGCAAGTTCTTTTGGCAAATTTTCGTCCACCAAATGACCGGCATCTTGATACGGTTCATCGAAATATCCATCGACTGTTGATTTAAAATCTCTTTTAACACTTGATACTGCTTTACCTGCTCGACATATAGCTGCGATCCACTGTTCCATCTCTTTTGGATATTTTGCCAAGAATAAATATGTTCGGTTTCCCGGACAGAAAATTTCAAACGCCGATTTTCCACGTATTACGTCACGAGGTATTGCATTGGGAGCAGGTCGAGCAGAATAGCCACGAATGCAAATCACATCGCTCGGTTGTTTGTCATTTTTCGACGCATATACGAGAAGATGACTTCCAACAATTCCTGAAATCATTAAAAACCAATATTTTAATCATCAAGCCAAAAATTTAATCAAAATTCAATATTTTTAATATTTCTTCTATCAAAAACATTTTTAAACCCAAGAATTTCATGACAAATGCATTGTTTTTTTTTTTTTTTCATGAGTTTTTTCATTATTTAAAAAAAGTAAATATTACGAGAATATACGTATAAACTTTGAAATTAATTAATCTAAATTTTTATCTATGAAAATTAAAAAAAAAAAAATTGCGATTTGCGTAAAAGTTTGATATGTATTACCGATCCAACAGGAGCGAAATTGATCGAATCCTCCGAAAAAAGGAAATCCAAAAAGTCGACGTTCTTCTTTCTGAAAGAGTGCGCCAGATTTAATGCATTTACTCAAAGTATCCTCTGCGGAAAATCGTCTGTAAATAATTCTCGCAGCCTCGCCGTCGTCATAGTCGGCATTTTGCGGTTGCAAACACGTGGAAGTCTCGAGGAAAGTCTCATAATAGTCTTGCGGCAATGAAACACGTCTGGGTACTTGATTTGCATCAATATATTCCGTAATACTGTTATCATTGATAACATCCGCGGCTTCCATGAACAGGAGTCTTCGGCCCTTTCCCGCATTCATATCAAGGTAGGGTTCCGGTGAGGCCAAGCCACTTCCCACCGCTGCCAGGCTGCATTTTGAACGTCGGATCAGAGTTTCCCGAGTGCTTTCCAGTTCCGAGGGTAATTTCACGTCACCCAGACCCTCCAGGAACTGCACCAGGTCTGCAAATCCGAAAAAATCATTATTTCCAATCCTCGATTAGACAAAAAAAAATTTTTTTTACCATTTAATACAGCAATTAAATCTGCTTCAATCTCCATTGTCTTATTTTGGCAATTGAGCTTGATAATCCTTGATTTTTGCCATTAATTTTTTCTTGAAAATTTTTCCGTATTCTTGCAAATAGTATTATTTATACCTACTTAGTAGGTACGTTGCATTTTTAATGCTACTTTTCTATTGGTAATATTTTTTTATAAGCTGATAGCAAATTATTGCAATCGTTGGAGAGGCAGGATGCACGTCAGTTGAGAGAGGATGTCAGAAAAATGATATTAAGTTTATCTAGGCAATGCGATCCTTCGCCGTTGACCGGATAACATAAAAAAATGCATCAAGTAGTATATTTTCACTTCTAGATTTATAAGTGAAGAATTTTAATAAGCAGTTGTGAATATTAAAAATGGGCGTAAGAACCAACGCCTATCGTCTTCCTTTCAGTTGATTCATCAAATTTACTGATAATAACTTTTCATCACTTCACTTTGCTTATTTCCTATGTAATTCGTTGTGAAATTCCATTGAATGTGTTTTCACCTCACGTGTAGTATTGTTTTGCATCGATTATATTTCCTAATAAACATGAACAACGATTTTTAAAAAAAAAATTGTTTATTGTATATTAAATTGGGATTTCCGATAAAAAAATAGTTGTTAATTCAAACTTATACTTGTTGAGAAAAAATTGAAATTTTCTAGTGTTTAATTATAATAGTGTTTACAGCACGAAGTATTGGACTCCCGCAAAGACGTCGCGCGTGTTTGTACATACACTGACTGACTGGATTGCCGTGTTTGTCGCAGAGGATGTTGGGCATGCAGTGACAGCACTACTATATACCTTCCCCTCCGCCTTAGGCCTCTTATATATTGCTTAATTCTTTCCTTTTCCTTCACATCAGTGTCTCTAATCCTTCCAACATAGGTGCTGACTCATTCGTTATTGTTAATTTGTGTCAACTGTTCTGAACTCGAAGAATATAACATTAATCAGTCAGCATATATGTATTCATCTGCTTTGGAATTTCGTTCGGAAATCACTTTTCATTCATATCATTCAATTATCTCACTCAATTGATATAATAACTACACTATTTTAATTTTTTGTTTTTCAAAAGTTTTTATTTGCAATATGGCATGACTAGTCTTTTGAAATACATTTTGTTATCTTTTAATTATTATTATTTTTAGTTTCATCAGATATTCGAAATTTCCTTGTGTCATCTGTATCTTTCCCGGGCAAAAAAGTTAAATTAAAATGTTTTAAAGACTATTATCAATTCAGAGATACTCTCAACCATCAAATGCCGAGTAATATAGACTATAATAATGGAAAAAAAAATTGAAATAGGTCGAGGAAATACCGGTATATAGCCTGAGATGCAATATCAGAACGAGTTCATCAGAATATTAAGGAATTGGATCCGATGGCAATCATTCTGCAAGGTTCTTAAACATGCAAGAATATTTTGGCATGTCTAATAGTAATCCACATTCATATAATTCTCGTAAATACTGGTCGAAATAAAATTTTAACTCTTAGCAATAATGTAAATCAACGGATAAACACGAATCGTGTAAAAATAACGGCAGAGTTCACGATGTTGCAGAAATGCGATTTTATTTAGTGTGACGTTTTTGTTTTTTTTTTTTTTTTCACAAAAATCTAGAGCGTCACGCGATTCAATTACTTAAACACGCAATCAGCGGCGATTCTATAACATTAATCCAGGCAAAGTAACACGCGGAGGCGATAAACGATGGATTACCCAGCGCCTAACGATTGGCAATCGTCGGGAAAGTCGATTGATTGAATTTTCGAAGGATATAGAACACGCTTGGTCCAAGGATCCGTGTGGAATATGCGGAATTTACATGATTCACATCGTGCTGCGTGAATTAAAAAATTAGCAGACTGTTCCCACCAGCGTCGTGCATCTCTGCGACGACTTTCGTGCACCAAAGAGTTCAATGAACGCTCATTACGCGTCATTCGTTCATTGTATCGTGGACAAACTTGATTAATACCAGATAGAGACACTCCATCACTGAATCCACCATCAATAGACTGCCGAGAGACCGAGCAACTGCCGGTTTTCAGTGAAAATGCGTGGGTTGGCGCTGTAATTCGCTCCAATTCGATGCTTTTAGATTTTTTCTTCTTCGAATGTTTCTGCTTCAACTTTGGACTATTTGACGTGTTTTCTCTCAAGTGCTGGTCATCCGGGGATTTTTGACAATTTACGTCGCCAAAGAGACCCTTGGATTCCGCAACTTTTATCATAAATAGGGAATTAAATTGCATCATTTCTTTGCGTCGAGCTGCAGCCAGGTAACACTTGCCCTCTTTCAGCCACTCTGACGCCTCGTTTGACTCGTCTGAATCGTCGAATACACTGTTAATGACGAATAAATCACTTTCAGGCACCTGAAGTTCTCCGCCGCCTGGAGAATCCGAAAATTCCTCTTCGTTTTCGGGCTTGGAGGGTGTGCTCTTGGGACTGGAGGCTTTTGCCCTTTTTTTTGGCTATAAAACAAATTTTTAATTGACTGTATTTTCTTGCTAGAGAAATTTTCGCCTCATTAATTATTAAATTTACACGAGTTTAATATTTATTCTGAGCTATTACCTACCAAATTGTCCTTGATGAACTTGTCGGTGGCCATTTTATTGGCATACTGTACTGATTGCTGAAGCATTTGAAATGTCTCCGATGGCAGGGTGCTGTGAGCCTCGTAGATGAGCAATTGGACATTGGGACGTGTGAGAGCATATTTTAGACTTGATATTTGCTGAGTAAGAAAATTTCTTGGCTTCTCAAATTTGGATTTTTCTTCGACATTAGTCAAAGACTCTAAAAGTTGGATATCTCCACCTCGAGCTACCGCAAGGTCAACTACATCCTTCAAACCCGTGTACGAACAGGGCGGAATTGTTAGTACAATTGTGGCACGCTCGATTTCAGCAAATTGTGGAGCCGATGGATAGTTTTCAGCAAAAATTACGCAGTGCTGCTCATCAATTCCCAATTTCGCGAGATACTTCACGTGGTCATCGCGCCCAGGGCCTGCTCCAAAGGCTAAAAGTCGTCCGGCCTCTTCTATGTCGATTAGCAGACCTGCAAAGTATCCAGTGTGTCGTGGAGCTATGCAATGGGTGAGTATTACCGGTCCGCACAGGTGAGTACTTCGGATTAATCGCGAAAGTGATGCAGCTCCCAGGCACAGTGATCTGTCCTACAAAATTATCGTTTTCTTTAGATGAAAAAAATTCTAGAGCATTTATGAACTAAAAATGGAAAATTACCATCAGGATGAAGCAGTGCTCGCGCACCAGATTCGATCGTGCGAGTAGTTCTCTTGCGTTATCGTGAAAAACCACGACTTTTGGACAAATATTGTCAAAAGAATATTTTTTAACGTCTATAAGTCGTGGATGACTGGTTAATTCCAAGCCTAATTTTGACATCTCAGTTATAAATTGAGATTTTGTATGAATTTTTAATGTATTTATCCAGCCCGAGGCAATTATTTCTCTGTCAGACCACGAACTGCCGTCTACTCTCAAGTGTGTAGGCAGCAATTTCTCTGTGGAAAAATAAATATATAAAATTTTTTTTTTTTACGATTTTAAAGAAAAGGTTATTTTATGCAGTATAAATATAAAAAAGACTGCTCACATGATGATAATTGATAAATAATATATAACAAACCCATAGTAAGTGCATTTCCACGAATTCTCAGTCTGGAAATACTGGCTGCCAACTTAGTTTTAGATTCTAACAGCGCCTGCACAATTCCCTGAAGCCCTGCAGCCCGGAAAACTCGTTCTCTAGCTTTTGCCATGGTTGGTTGAACGTCGCTCATAAATTTCCGGGCTTGCATGTCATAAAGTATGAGCCAAACAATTCGCTCATATTTTTCGAGGTTTCTGTACGAGGCCCAAAAATCCGCGTCTCTGAGCGCCTGATTTAAAATCAGTTTATCTGCAATTAAATAATTAATTATTATTGTTATTTTAATTAATTTTTCATTAGAATTACATCTTAGGACGTCGTACACGAGACTGAACACTCGACGCATTTCAGCCTCGTCTGAGTAGATTGCTGGTTGAATTGTTGATTTTTCAGCCTGTGCTAGGACCGTGGCAGCTAGAAGAATATCACCGAGTCGCCAATTTGGCTCAGTTGCTGCTGAAATTGATGTTTTTCTCTCTAAAACTTCTGGAGGGATATTTGAAGAATTTTTTTCCGGCTCCCATTCCCATTGAATCGTCCTTGGCAGTGAATGCAGCCTCCATTCCTTCTCCTTGTTGCTCGGCAGTTGACTTGACAATCTAAAGAATAAAAAACCATGATAAAAAAACTCCAAGTACCCAGTTTAAAGATATTTACGATTTCTCAGCGAAGCAAATGTCGATTTCTCGTTGAAGATCTACAAGTTGAAAGTACACCTGATGTCGCCACTCTTCATTGCTCGGCAGTACAAGTTCATCTAGCTCCCGAGTACGCTCCTCTTCGTCAAGTTGCTCTGCTCGTTCTATCCACTGACCCAGCATAACTTTAAAAACTTTGGCGTAAAGGCCAAAAAGATTTGTTCGCCATCCAAATGATGACGATGATGACGAGTGGTCTTCTGCATTATTTTGCGATATTTTTATCTCGTTGGACACTTCACTTGACGAGCACATTAATCATTGAAATTATCCGTTTAAAATATATTGCAGACGAGTGTGTCAAGTAATCTTACTCGACGAGAATAAACGGAAAGACTGAAAGTATGAGGCGCCTTGTTCCAACTTGGTGCTTTGCGTGTCTGACGAATATCTTAAAGCATACCTCGTATTTTTTTCCAGTACATAAGCGATTTGCTGATTTGAAAATTGTGGTTATACTATCACTCCCTATTTCGGCCAATGCTATTTTTACTTTATGTAAATTCAAAATTTCCGATCAGATAAGGAGTATGATTTACTTGAATAAAAAAAAAAATGTATCGCGTCACGAATATCAAAAGGACATTTTGTGAGCAAATTCATTAAAAGTATAATAATATGTGCAGCATCAGTCGATTTTTAAGATAAAATTTTTTTTTTTGCTTTTTTGCGAAATTTCTCAAGGGGCAGTTTTGGTGGATTTTTTTTTTTCTGTTTTTTGACGATAACTCGGTAAATATGTGAGATAATAAAAAGTACCATTAATCAATTTTTTGCATCTCTTGTAGTTTTTGAAATACTTATTAAAAAAAAAAAAAACCAAAAAAGTCACGAAAAATTCCAAGTCTCCAAGGACTAAGTATATAATATGGAAAATTAAAAAAAAATTTTTGTTTCTCATCTACCAACACGGATTTTTTGATTGAAACATTTTTGTGTTAAAACTTTTCAATTTAAATCAATTTTAAGGATTTTGCTTCAATTATTCAAGTGAAAAAGTAATTTAACGGCAATTGATACAACAAAATATAGTCTTTAAAGCCTTTATATAATAAAATATGAGGCAAATATCATTTGTATATGAATAAAAATTAGATACATGTATAATATTTTAGTTTAAGAACACTTTCATCGAATAAAAAGTTAGAGAAAATCTTTCGACTAGTATTAAAATCATGTAAAATATATATACTCTATTCTATAAAAAAATTGTTATATATCAATTAATTCCTTTATACTTGGTAAATAAATTATATAAAACTCTGAGAGTGGATTTTAAATCGTGATTGACGATGTCCTCAGGTCGTGCTTTTGGCTTGGGCAACCCGACATCTTGCATCAGATCAAAAGCAAATGTAACATTGTGTACTTTGTGGTCATGAGTTTTTGGAGTGAGATGAAAGGATCCAAGTGGAGTAAAAAATCCTTCGAGAAGTCCGAGCAAAAGGACTAGAAATACGCCGTCGTGAAACTGTGTATCCAAATCCGTGACTTCCAGATGCACTTTACTCAGATGCTTGTTGACAAATGAAATTAATGATTTTTTCACAACTGCCAATTTATCGTGGGCATGATCGAAAAGTGTATCGAATGCATCACGTTCACAGCGCATTCCCAAATCATCGTAAGTCGAGGTTATTTCTTCTCTAACAGTCCTGTGAACCAGCTGAGAGTCTTTTTTACGAACGACAACCATTTGAACTGATACTCGCTCGGGCAGACGAACTGGCGCACGGTATTGACGAGCCAAACCCACCAAAAGATGAAGAATTGACACGATATTTTTCGAATGCACTGACTCCACACTCCATTGATATGGCGGATAACGACCCAATATTCGATTTGCCGCTGATAAAACTACCTCGAGCTTCTGTTTTTGACCCTCCTCCGATTGAGTTACCTCGGGCACATCCAATTTTTCACCTGTCAGCTTTTCTGCAAGTTGAAAAAAATTTTCTTTTCCAAATATTCAGCTTTTTTTTGGTGCGAATTAATCAAATTTTTCGATGCTTACCTATCAATTTTTGAATCACTTGGCCATCGTAAAGATCTTCGACAATATTTTTCACGATAATTCTCTGATCCGCGAGCTCATCATTGATCCACTCAATCAGAACAAATATGAGTTCTTGTAATTTTGGATTTTCCATCTCACCCGGTTGAATTATCGAACGTTCTTCGTTTTCATCCATAGCATAATTTTCCGGTGGCATATCCAAATTCGCAGCATAGCCGGGAGAATCGATAGCATGTTTTCCCTCCTCTTGCACCTCTTGCACTGTCAAAATTGTAAACAAAACTCGCATAAGTCTTTTAGATTCTATTTTGTCAATGATACTTGATTACAGTCTTTGGAAATAAATGGTAAATTGTATTTTTCAATACTCTAGTGAATTTTTTTAGTACAAAATTATGTCATGCAGGCGATCCTTATAAGGAAATTCTTTCCCACTCTAAAACTTGGATTTTAATGATATCTCTGTGGTTTTTTTTTTCATGTTAAAAAATTATTAAATACCTTCTTTTATGCGCTTTTTTCGACCGAGAGTACCAATTTTATCCCAAAAACTCTCCTCTTTATCCTCTTTTTTTGCCGAAAGTGGTAAACGAGGTGATTTCGATCTTGGAGACGCCATGACTGCTGAATTGCTGATGACTGCAGCAGCTGCCACTCCTCCTGTTGCGTATCCAACACATATGCAAAGCCACATCACACACCGACACATCATTGCAAGCTCCAATACATTGACACAGAGTGTGTGGGATTGTGTAGGATCCTACAACTGAATGCATTACTTGAATGAAAAACAAATAAATGAGACTAACATTATGTACATAGAAAAATTTTATTTTATTGCTCACTGCACGTTAATTAATTTATACAAAGGACCGGAATAGGGCTCACACTCGTTGGCGCACTCATATTTATCATCTTACATTTTACGTCTATATATTTATATGTATATTTTCAATAACTTAAAATTAAATTTCATTGTAAAATTTTATTCTCCACATATTATTTATTCTACATGTAGATGAAATTAAATCTGCAAGAATAAAAAAATTTTGTGAAATCATCTTTAATTGGAAATAAATTATTTGCAAGTTTATTTTAGATTTTTACCTGCAGAGTGATTGCGGTAGTGAAGAAATGATAGGTCCGTATCCTTGAGAATTATCGTAAAGTTCGAATAATGGGGCGGCAACGAGCTTGTAATTTTTTGGAACAGCAAAAAGCGCTGAAAAATCAACGATTAAATTTAGAAAAAAAAAAAAACTAAAGAGTTTTTTTTCAATATGTAGTTCTCTACATTTTTTTATTTAAAACATTTTTTTCTGAAAGTAATATACCTACTTATTTTTTGTAAATTGTCGCGAAAATTCATAATAACTCTGAAAGTATTCATTCTAGAGAAAAATGTTTCAAACAAGAAAGTTGAACAGAGAACTGAATATAGTAGAAAAAAAGGACTCGATCAATTTTAACCTAAAGTTAACAGTTAATTAGCTATTAGGGTGAGAACCCTGACAAAAAGTATTACCTTTCTCCTGTAGTTGAACTAGGAAGAGTCGCTTGTGTTCTTTTGGTTTTGTTATGTGAGGCGGTACATACGGATACTGCGGGGGTTCAAAATTTGGACGCCACCAGTTTCCAATAGTGTCCTCAATCACCCACTCCTGCTTGACACCATCTTGACGTCCCAGAGTCTACAATTCAACATTAAATTAAAATTCCCAGTAAAGTAAAAAAATATAAATTATTAAAAAAAAAAAATAATATCAAAACAATTTTACATGAAATTTTACAATCTTCTTCCCGACTAAGAACATGGTTCTTGTGCGTATCTTTGTAACTATCCTAAATCCATCATCCTACTTACATAGAAAATTATGTACACAATTTTCCCTAATTAGACATTTTTTTTTTCATGTTCTTTTTTTGTTTTGTTCACTAACAATGTTCTTAGCTTATCTCCCAGCATACGTATTATAGCTCTTAAGTTCTTTTAACACTATAAACATCAAAGAGTCCGGGCATGCAGCGCGCGAAAATGATAGACAAATTTCTTGGAGTATATAAAACAGTCTTATCGAGCTACATGCCCAGTTACAGTCGTTCTACAGAATAATTTTCGTTCTACAAGATCATAGAATTCTAATAAACGATTGTAGTTTTAGCGAATATATATATATATATAATTTTTATATTGATTTATATATATATAGGCCGATCCTAGCTACCCATACAGGGCAGTACAAGGTGCCACGCTAACTTTTACCTCAGTAAGGAGCCGTTTTAGGCCCTCTACCTCGTCTTCTCCGGCATTAAGTTCTCCTCCAGGTCTGAAATTAAATCAAAATCATGAGGAATGATTAAAAATATATATATATCATGTTTATAATGTTAACTTACAGTTTAAAAAATGTTGTGCCAAGTTGAAGAAGGAGAACATGTGGCAATCCGTGTTCATGAACCAAAAGTACACCCTCCACGCTGCGACGCATTCCAATCTTGTCAAATTCATCCCTCATACGCTGAAATCTCGCTGGTACCGATGGATCTTTCTCGAACAGTGGCTCTTTCGTTCCAAATGTATAGTTTGTCAAAGGATATCTATGATAAATGAGTTTGACAAAGTTTGTTAGGCTTATTAATAATAACAGTCTTCTTTCTTGGTATCTATCGTCGATAGAAAAACATCGTACATAGCTTCTTTATGACTTTTGTACAGTTACAATCATTGTTTTTTATACAAAAATAACAACAAACCACTGAAAAATGTAGTTTTTATCAGGATTCGTGTATTACTCTAAGGCTGATTATCAATTTCTAACCTTTTAATATTTTAATTGTCAATTTTAACATATTTTCATTATAAATCACTATCAGGAGCTATTACTTTAAATTTAAGTATTTATCATTGTCAAAAGTGACATAAAGTGCTCCATTGTGTAAAAAACAAAAATATGAAATTTTCTTCATTTTTTTTAAATATAATAAATATTTCCTAAAAGTGAATCAGCTCATTGTAGTAAATGTTTAACATTTTTAGTTGGATATCTTTTTTTTTTTTTTTTTACATTGTATAAAGTTTTTTTTACAATTTTGTTGATTGTCTAGTTTGGAAAAAAAAAACTTACACCCGAAAATAATAACAACAATAACAATAATCATAATACTACTAGCAATAATTATAAAATTGGAGTAAAAATGGAAAGAAACAAAAAAATATCATTGTCAACAAGTATATATGACAAGATAAATACAAGTTTTTACACATCCTCATTAGCCTGCAAATCGTCTAATATCACAATATAATAATAATATAATTAAACCTACAACAGTTATAATACTCTAAACAATTATTTTTTATGGTATATAAGTCGTATTTATGTGTGGAAAATTGGAATAAATATATCGCGTACAATTATCATTGTGATGACAAACGGAGCATCATGTTCGTAATGGCAGCGACATGTTAGAGACGAGAGAGAGAGAGAGACAACGATAGAAACAGACAATGAGTGAGAGAGAGATCACATGAAAAACTTTGAGACGGTATAATTACTTTGATTAATGACATGAAACAATCACTTACAAATTCACAGTTCTATTGATAGTCACCGACTGATTCGGCACTGGTTTACCCTCAAAAGAACTATTACTTGCTCGGCGGGGCCAACCGCTTCCTTTTACTTGTGTTGTCGCCATCGCCATGTTCGATACACTGATGGACTCCAACTGTGAGTATATACTGACTGTGCATAATCAACAAAGCAGAATACCGCAATATACCCAATTATATATTCCAACCACAGTATTATTCCTTTTTTTATTTCACAAGAGCTAAAAAATGTTTTGATATTTTTTTTATTAATCTCAATATACTTTTCCAAATTGGGAAAAAAAAAATACTTATTAAATCGTCAATTGACTTCAGTGTTGCTCTGAATAGCCAATCATCAAAAAAAAAATTCAAATTGTTGAAAATTCATAAAATTTTTTGATTTATTGAATTTGCAGTTGTTGTATTTAACATTATGTTTATTCCATTGTTTTTTGATTTAATAAGGACTTTTTTTCTAGATTACCGACACTTGTTGTTAAATTGTCATTCATGATATTTTTTTCCTCTTTTTTTTCTTTTGCGCGCGCGCGCGCGCATCAAAAGCAGCAGCATCAACAGCCTTAGACTGACAGCACCATCTGCGGTCGATAATTCGTTTTTTTTGCCTACTCAGTATCCCTTCTATTTGTGCACTAGTTCAGTGGCGGTGGAGTGTGGATTCCTTTTCACCACTGCATGGCCAACTTGGAGGTACGATAATTTTATTTCAATTGAAATTTATCACATTATTATCATGAATTCATGCTTCATTTCACCCTTGTCCTGTTCTATTATATATTTCAATTGTGCAAAGTTAATTATCAGTACGTTATTCACTAGTATATGCGGTTTTTTTGCCAACGAAAGTGTGACAACGAACGCCACGTTTTTTTATTTCCGCTTCTGCTATTATTCCTCATAAATTGTAGGAATATTTTTCTCTCAATCTATTCATTTAAATACTAGACATGAAAAAGTCGACGTAATATATAATTTCAAGTTTTTTTTTTTGGTTTTTTTGCTATAAAAGTTTGACATAGTTGCCAATTGGTATTGGAGGTTAGGCGCATGCATTCGTGGTCCACAGAGTGTGTTGTGTATTGAATCTCGAAAATTTTCCTATAATCCTAAACGAATTTATAAATAATTATTTAACAAATTACGTCATGCAAAAAGTGATTATAGAGAGAAAGGCGCGAATTTAGTAAAACAAAAAAATTCGTAATTTAGTTTTTTGAATAGAAAAAACTTAAATTGGAATTAATTTATCACTTGTTTAATGCATGAGGTAAGTTGACTTACATTTGAATGAATTAAATAAGTGTAAAATAATTCCAATGTCATATTCAACAAACTAAATTATAAATTTTTTTTGTTTTTCAGATATAAATCCATCTGAAATTCATAATAAAATTTTCTAAACCAATTGAGATACACGAGAATGCCACAGAACGAGTATATCGAGCGTCACCGTAAATTATACGGTCGACGATTGGATTATGAGGAGCGTAAACGTAAACGTGAAGCTCGTGCACCACATAAGTTGGCACAAAAAGCGCGAAGTCTTCGGGGAATCAAGGCGAAAATATTTAACAAAGAGCGGCGCAATGAAAAAATCCAAATGAAGAAGAAGATCAAGGCTCATGAGGAGAAAAAAGTGAAAAAAACATCGGACAACACACCTGAGGGGGCTCTACCCGTTTATCTCTTGGATCGCGATGTTTCCCAGCGGTCCAAGGTGTTATCCAACATGATCAAACAGAAGCGCAAGGAAAAAGCCGGCAAATGGGACGTTCCAATACCCAAAGTCAAGGCACAGTCTGAATCTGAAGTCTTCAAGGTCGTACACACGGGAAAATCCAAGAGAAAATCCTGGAAACGTATGGTGACTAAAGTTACCTATGTTGGCGAGAATTTCACGAGGAAACCACCGAAATTTGAGAGATTCATCAGACCCATGGCCTTGAGATTTAACAAAGCACACGTTACACATCCAGAATTAAAGGCTACCTTTCAACTGCCGATTATTGGTGTAAAAAGAAATCCCAGCTCGGCAATGTATACAACACTCGGTGTTATCACTAAAGGAACAATTATTGAAGTTAATATTTCGGAATTAGGTTTAGTTACACAATCGGGAAAAGTTGTTTGGGGAAAATACGCTCAAGTTACGAATAATCCGGAAAATGATGGATGTATCAATGCTGTTTTACTAGTTTAAATACCCTAAAAACACCCTGTAATACTTATCGAGTAAAAAATAAATAAATTTTTTGGACCTTTCAATGACAGAAAAAAAATTGTACCAACTTTTTTTTTTAGTAGTAAAAAAAGCTCTATTGAAATATTTAATAATAATTTTGTTGATTTATATATTTTATTTTATGATTTCAGTGACTAAAATCTGTGATTCGTCAGCTGCAAGATGCAAATTTTCGTTAAAACTCTTACGGGGAAGACCATCACCCTTGAGGTCGAGGCTTCTGACACGATTGAAAATGTCAAAGCCAAGATCCAGGACAAAGAAGGTAAAAATATTTAAATAACACCCAACAAAGTATATGAAATACTAAAATATTTGAAAATTTCAGGAATTCCCCCAGATCAGCAGAGGCTGATTTTTGCCGGTAAGCAGCTGGAAGATGGTCGAACATTGTCCGACTACAATATCCAGAAGGAATCGACGCTGCATCTTGTACTGAGACTTCGTGGTGGCGCTAAGAAACGCAAGAAGAAGAATTACTCGACGCCCAAAAAGATCAAGCACAAGAAGAAGAAGGTCAAGCTGGCCGTGCTTAAATTCTACAAGGTTAATTAATAATTCTTTTTTTTTTTCTTTTAATACCTGTTAAAAAATGATTTAAAATTAATTTTTCTGCCAGGTTGACGAGAACGGTAAAATCCATCGTCTGCGACGGGAGTGCCCATCCGAACAGTGCGGTGCTGGTGTCTTTATGGCCGCGATGGAAGATCGCCATTACTGTGGAAAGTGTGGATACACACTGGTTTTCAACAAGCCTGAGGACAAGTAAATGTACTTGGTAACAAAAATTCTGGATAAAAATTTAAATAAACAGTAATAATTCATAAAAATTATCTCTATCAATCCAAGTTTTATAAGGGTCGCAACGATTTATTAATTTTTTTTTTTCTCAAATCTTCATATGAATTTTATTTCAACAATTTTTCAAATTTACTGCTGCTGTTGTTCGTGGAAAATATTATCCATATCTGAAACACCGTACGATCGCATGTCTAATCCAGGACGCAGAGGAATTCCCGGAGTTCTGTGAGCTTCAATTGCCTCCCGCCTGTCATACAGACTAGGCGCTTGGAAAATAATTCCAATTGTACCAACAGTACAGGCAAGAGTGAATAACCAGAGGAAAAATCTGTCAAGAACCATTGCGACAAATTTCCAATCCTCAATCACCTCGTTGTCTTTGTCTGCATCTTTGATGTGTTGAGCGATAAAACGTACACCCTTCAGAGCCGATATTACATCTGGCGATAGATTTCGCAGTAGAATATTATCACTATCATTATTTGAGCCCTGAGGAAATTGAGTTCCTTCGTCGTCCTCCATAGTTTTGTATGCCAGAGTCAATCGATCAAATTCATCCGGATTTTCTTTCAAATCAGTTGTGTAATCACTTACGCTGTCATTATAACTAGAAAAAAATTTTTAACCAGTAATACTAATAATTACGTGTTTTTCTAACAAAAATCTGAGAAAATGAATGAAAATTCAAATAAACGTGAAAATCAATTTTTTTTTCAAGTGGAAATTCATAATGAAAAATTTTTCAAAGTCTATTGAACTTTAAATAATAACTTGATAATCGAATAATCACCTGTAATCAATGTCATTTGAGTATCCAGTTTCAGGATACATATCGCTGTACTCTGGCGTCGCGTAAGGAGTTCTTCTCATCATTAAAATACGCGGCATCCAGATGAGAAAAACTTGATTGACCCAGTTAGACATACTGTGCGTCGACGGAGACCTAAAAAATCATTAATACATTTTAAACAAAATTCTAGTTGAAAGTCCATGATCATATCTCACCTAAAATGAACATTGAGGACAACTACTGTTATCCAAATGGATAAAGTCACTAAAATCATGGTAAAAAGTAAATATTTTCCTAATAGCGGAATGGCCAAAGATGTCGGGGGTATAATTTCGGCTAGTAGTAGAAAAAATACAGTCAAAGACAGCAAGATCGAGGAGCAAAGTGAAACCTGTAAAAAAGAAAAAAAAGAAATCATGAATTTTCTATTAATTTATTAATTAGATTGAATATCTTACTTTTTCGCCGGAATCACTGGGTAAATAAAATACCAGCACTGTGAGAAAAGTAATTCCAACACAAGGGATAATTAAATTAACCGTGTAAAACAATGTTTTCCGTCGCATTGTGATGTTAAATGTTATGTCGGAATAGGGCTCGGTGCAGCAGGGATAATATTCCTCATTTCGGGCAGCTGGAACCTCCAGAATGTCCCACTCGACTGACAGATAAAATTCACTGAGATCAATGCCAGTTGACACGACATTAATTCCCGGTTGTTGAAGCACATGCTTTAAATCGATCTTTAGTAAAAATAGAAAATTTCATTCCAGTGGAAATACAGAAAATTAAATCAATCTATACCTGAGCTCCATTGTAGGTCCATGAGCCAAATTTCATCAGGCACGATTGCTCATCAAATGGAAAATATTCCACATTAATTTCACAAGAGGATTTGTAAATTGCCGGCGGTTTCCACGATACTTCGCCCGTGTACTTCAGCGTGGCTTTTGTCATGAGCGTCACTTCGTAATTTCCATCAGCACTGAGAATATAAGCACACGAAAATACATGATATACTGGCTCACAAATTTTTTCGATGTCTTACTTGTTGTAAAGAACAATGTCAGGCAGCCAAATATTTTCTGACGGCACGTAGAGCATTTCTACACCCCCGTACTCGTCAGGATCCCATTGCAACTTATAATCGAACCATTTCTAAAGCGGAGAAAAATACTATTCAATCAAAATATCACTGTTGGATGCGTAGAATTGATTAAAAGGAAGTACTAACTTGTTCTACCCACACATTTGTCGTCATAACTTGATTTTTCAGATTCATTTCGATGAGTTGTGAGAGTTTTAGGCCTAGCCAGACTGTTAGGGTTTCCGTATTGTTAACAACGGGTCTAATAAGTCGATTGTAATTGGATAGCAAGTCATCGTAGAGTCTTTTAGTATCTGGATTCGCTTCGTAAGTCTTTGGACCTGATAATATTCCTGAGAGACTCGAATTATAAATAAGATAAATTGAAGAAAAAGTTTTGTTTTTATACTTACCATGACAGTTAATCAGTGGGAGTAGGATAATTGAAAATATAAATAGCTTTTTTAATTCGTAATCCATGTAAAATTGATGAAAAAGACATGGAAACTGTATAAACACCGGTGTAATGCGATGTCAAGATCACTGCAGCAGCTCTGCTCCTGCGCTACCGCATCTTGCTTCAGAAATCAATATCAAATGCTGCGCCTTGTAAAAAAGGGCTTGTCCGTTTTTTATTGTTATTCGCAAAATTCTACTAAAATCTAAACTTTTGCAAAAAAATGGGAAAAATTTTTTTTTCATGAATTTTGCGATATTTTATGGGGGAAGAAAAAATTTTTTCTATTTGAGATTTCGTTGATTTTATTACTTTTTTTTTTGTACTGATAACTCGATAACTAAGTAAACGAAATAATGAAAAATGTTATTAGAATTAAATAATTGGAAATTTTATCCTTTATAAATAATGTAGGATAAAATATTTTTTAATATTTTCAAGATTTTTGAAATATAAAAATTTCAACAAAATCATAATATTCCGAAAACTAAGAGTGATGCAAAAAAGTTGAATTGACATTTTTTTTAGTAAATTTTACTCTGAACTTTGCAATCCTAATGATATTTTCCATTATCTCGCTTATTTACCGAGATATCGGTCAAAAACTAAGAAAAATAAACGAACACGGTAAGATTTCCGGAGCGTTTACCCCTTACGAAATTTTATAATAAAAAATCCTTTTTCTCAATCAAATCCAAAATTCATCCTAGGTATGTATTTTAGTACTTTTAAAATTTTTTTCTATAAAGTAAGCTAAAATGAAATAAATTCGGACGCCCTTATAAATTATAAAACAAATTTTTTTATAAATGTGATTTTTTTTTTATTCTACAAACGAATTTTAGGCCGGAAGGAAGTTTTAAATTTTAATCTGCGATCGCGCGAAAGTCGCCCTCCCCTCTCCTCATATTTTAAAAACTAGAGTGAAAGGAATTTTTTCAAGGTCGTCTAGTTTCTCTGAAACCCCCAAATCGGAGCCTTTGATGTATGGTACATATATATACATGCAACTACATACAAAATAATCAGTCTACATATAAGTTCTAGACTATACAAAAAATAATTGCGAAAACTTTTCGACACAACTGAACATGTTTACCCTACGTCTTCAAGGTGCAAAAATAAAAAATAATTGCCTGGCATATCTGAGCACATTGCCGGAGATTTTGCAGCCGCAATTGAACGAAATAAAAAACGCAGGCACTTGGAAGAGCGAACGAATTATTGTATCGGCTCAGCGGAAAAATATTGCTCTGAGCAGTGGACAGAATGTTTTAAATTTTTGTGCTAATAATTATCTGGGCCTAGCGGTGAGTAAACCAAAATCATTCACGATAAATAATCACTTTGAATAATTTTTGTCCCAAAACACTCCCACACAAAATTAGTTATAATTGACGAAAAAAAAATTTTGTTACAGGACAACCCTGCGCTGGTTAATGCCGCCAAAGAGGCTCTGGACAAGTACGGTGCAGGATTGAGCTCAGTGAGATTTATTTGCGGTACTCAGGACATTCATCGCCAACTTGAGACGAAAATCGCTGAATTTCATGGCCGAGAGGATGCCATTGTATATGTCTCGTGTTTCGACGCAAATGCAGGTCTTTTCGAGAGCCTACTCACCCCCGAGGATGCCGTGATAAGTGACGAATTGAATCACGCATCGATAATTGATGGAATTCGACTGTGCAAGGCAAAAAGACTGCGATACCGACATCGCGACATGAAAGATCTAGAGGATAAATTGCAAGAAACGAAATCCTCACGAATTCGATTAATAGTCACCGATGGTGTGTTTTCTATGGATGGCAATTTTGCACCACTACCTGAGATCATAGCTCTGGCGAAGAAATACGACGCCTTGACGTTTTCCGACGAGTGCCACGCGACTGGATTTATCGGAGCAACCGGAAGGTAGTAATGTTGTTTTTTAATTTACTAAATCGATCGATTTTGAAGCGCTTGATATTTCCAGAGGCACTGAAGAGCACTTTGGTCAGCTGGGGCAGATCGATATTATTAATTCAACGCTGGGTAAAGCACTGGGAGGAGCTTCCGGAGGATACACGACAGGCTGTAAAAAATTGATAGATCTCCTGCGGCAGAAAAGTCGACCCTACTTATTTTCCAATGCTCTACCACCGACGGTCGCGGCAATTGGCCTGAAAGCGTTGGATATGGTGATGCAGGACTCGTCGCTAATCGAACGCCTGGAAGCGAATACTCGGAGATTCAGAGAATCAATGACTGCTGCTGGATTTGTTATTAGTGGTAACAATCACCCAATTACTCCGGTCATGCTTGGAGATGCTAAATTGGCAGCGTTGTTCGCAGAAAAAATGTTGGGTGAGTAATAAAAACAATTGCATACCCTCTACGCGAGATGATGGGGTGCACTGCTCTTGCCTATAGTCCATTTTCAGTAATATCTTTAGTTAAGTAAAATGGTTTTAAATGGTACTCAATGAATTTTGAATTAATTATTGTAAATCTTTTTTTTTTTCTATTTACTTCTAATCTTTGATTTATTTTCCGTACTTTTTCGGTGCAAAACGCGTGATTTATTTATGTAAACGTGCTATGCAAAAATTAGTAAAATGTTAATATGCAAAAATTTTTACTCACTGCACTCCTGGAGACATCCGTACTTACGAAAAATCCGAGCGAAATTGACAGTTTTCGTGGGAAAGTCCGGCATTATCGATAATTGCTCAGATATCTGACGTGTGCTGATATCAGTGAAAAATCAATACTGTCGACGTTTGAGCCACGTTAATCAGTTCTTCCCGGGCTTTCGGATAGTGCAGACGCTTCAAGGCATACAGTGAGTTAAAATTCTTTTATATTACTATTTTTATAAATTTTGCACACCCATTATGCGAATAGTTGATTTTATTAAAACTATGGCTATGTATAGAGTTTAATCATTTATCATGTTTTTTTAATACTCTCAGACTCGAAAAAATCTAGATTAAATCATTGGTCATTGATTTTAATGTCCCAGGTTTGAATATATGAAAAAAATCATTGAAAAATTGTATGAAGGAGTTTAATTTTCAATTGAAGACCAAGAAATTGGATGAAAAGTGTGACAGAGAGTTGCGCGGGTCAAAAACTTTTTTATAGTTTTTTTTTTAATATATTCAAATTTGTTGCAGAAAAAGGTATCTACGTAATTGGCTTCAGTTATCCTGTTGTTCCGAAGGATAAAGCGAGAATTCGAGTACAGTTGAGTGCAGTTCACACGTTTGATGATATTGATCGAACAGTTGGTGCGTTTGTCGATATTGGCAAAGAACTTGGAGTCATATAATTTAATGAATAGTATGTTTTCCAAGTTTTTTCATCAATAAACAATTTATATCAATCAAAATAATTTTACAAAAGTAAAATCTCATTTAAAATCATTTTTTAATTTGATTTATCAGTCGATTTCAATCGAAACAATTTGAAAAAGACGTAAATAAATTATCAAAAAACACGATAATCCGCGATAATGCTTTTTTAAAAATTACTTATTGTCTCCGTCTTTTATTATTTTTATTAATAAACGGTCTTTTTCAACAGTATCGCCCACTGAACAATAGATTTCCTCCACAATCCCATCTGACGAGGCTTTAATGATGTGCTGCATCCATTTAAATTAACATTATTTACACATAAATATAAATTGTTTAATAATAATCAACAAACCTCCATTTTCATGGCGACTATCACGAGTAATGCATCTCCCTTCTTGACTGCCGCCGAACGAGAAGTCAATATTTTATCCACAATTCCTGGCATTGGACTCACTGCAGCACCTTCAACACTCGATTTCTCATTAATTTTTGATAAAAATTTTGGCTGTGGTATAATCAATTTCCATGCACGATCCTAAAATCAAAAATTATAACTCAATTCCAACATAAATTAATCAAATAGTTTCTTTTTTTTTACATACATTTGTAAAAATATGAAGTTCATCGTTGATTCTGACAATCCGAGACTTAATTTTCATCTCACCAATGTCACATCTCAATTCAAGATTATTTTCATTTTGAGTAAGTGTTCCAGAAACCTCGTGCCACGGACCAATATTATTAACTTGCATTAAATAAATCTCTGGCTCCTTGTATCGTACAGTAACAGTATTTTTCTCATTATTAAATGTAAAATCAAATTTTTTCACTAACGAGTGATTAAATCGTCGGCCAATTTCCGTTTGAAATGGACTAAATGGATCTTTGTTATTAATTGCAGCTTTTAACGTAAGTAAATCATCATGTAAAATCATAGAAAGTACAGCCTGACACAGAATACCACTGGAAACTTGTAATTTCGGAAATAATAAATCCAGAGATTCATTTATAAAACCAGTATGCACGTCTCCTGATTGAAATTTTGGATGTTGGCACAAATCTTTTAAAAATTCAATATTCGTTTCTACTCCAACGATCTGAAAAATAAATAATTTCCCATTTTTACTTCTTTCTCGAATCGTTTTACATGATTATATTTACATTATACTCTGATAATTTGGCTCGCATGAGATTGAGTGCCTTAGATCTGTCACTCTCCCAGACAATTAATTTTGCAATCATCGGATCATAGTGAACGGAAACCTCGTCGCCCTGTTGTACTCCTGTATCAACTCGGACATTATCCGAGACGCTCGGCGTGCTTAAATAGAGAAGTGGACCGGCTCCGGGTAGAAATCCACCGCGTGGATCCTGGAAGAAATGATAAAATCGAATAAAAATGCGCTTAGACCGTAGCAAGTTCTATAAAAACCTCTGCATAAATTCTCGACTCAAAAGCGTGGCCTTTTATGTTAATATCGGCCTGTCGCAATGGAAGAGGCTCACCAGAGGCCACAATTAACTGCCACTCTACAAGATCCAGGCCTGTAATAGCCTCGGTTATAGGATGTTCCACTTGCAAGCGAGTATTCATCTCCATAAAGTAAAATTTTTCCTCTCTAGGGTCAAATATAAATTCGACAGTGCCTGCGCCAACGTATCCAACAGCTTTAGCAGCTCGCACGGCAGCCTCACCCAATTGCTGTCGAGTTTCACTCGATAATCCCGGCTAAAATCGTCAATAAAGTACCCATTGAAGTATTTAAAATCACGCAGGACTAGTAAAAATACCGCTGGAGCCTCCTCGATGATTTTCTGATGTCTTCTTTGAACTGAACAGTCGCGTTCGTACAGATACACAGCATTGCCATGTGTATCAGCGAAAATCTGTACTTCAACGTGTCGCGGATTGATGACATATTTTTCCAACAGAACTGCCGAATCGCCAAATGATTTTTTCGACTCGGTTCGAGCAGATTCGAGGGCTTCAAAAAAATTTTTCTCCTCTGTTGCAATTCGCATGCCTTTCCCACCACCGCCACGAACAGCCTTGATCATCACGGGAAAGCCAATTTTTCTAGCTGCCTCAAGCAGCGTGTTTGAACTCTGGTCATCGCCGTGATAGCCTAGAAATATATATTGGATTAGTTGGATACGGGAAGAAGAATTTATAATTACTGAGAAAAAAAACTATTTCAATATTTCGCGTCACTGATAAATTAAAAAAAAAGGCGTATACTTGACCTACCTTCAATAATTGGGACTCCTGCTTCACTCATGATGTTTTTGGAGGTGTTTTTTATTCCCATGTCTCTTATCGCAGATGCTGGTGGTCCGATAAAAATAATATTGGACTGTTGGCACAGTTGGGCAAACTCCATGTTCTCAGAGAGAAAACCATAGCCCGGATGAATTGCCTGGCACTGTGCTTGTTTTGACAAGTGAATAATTTTTTCTTGTCGAAGGTAACTTTTGGCTGACGGTGAGGGTCCTACATAGTAGGCCTCATCGGCCAAATCTGCGTGCAAGGCATTTTTATCAGCATCGCTGTAGACTGCAACGGTCTTGACGCCAATTTTTTTCGCAGTTTTAATTATTCTACACGCAATCTCGCCTCTATTTGCTATAAGTATCTGTAATAATACAAAAAAAAAAATTATTATTAATTCAATTTTCTTTTTTTTTTTTAATTCAATATATGCTACCTTATTTATCTGTTGACTTGTGCTCGTGCTCGTTGAAATTTTGCGTTCAAAAAATGGGCCCACGTTCCCTCTACAATTACAAATATAAAATTAATGTTATTTACTATTTCTAAATTATATATATGTTTATACCTGTATGCGGTGGTAAAATAGCGTAAGCTAAACATGATATTTAATCACGTTGAGTTAGAAAACAAGTGTACAACAAGTGATGCAGATAACTCGCTGAAACATCTCATTAAATTACGAAATTTACATATTTGATAAATGCCTGATAAATATGTGAGCCAATCAATTTTTCGTGTTTCCAAGTGTATTTATTTACAGGCGTGAGCGCTCAGTTCGAGAAATCTCGCTTCATTTCGCGCAGCTCAACTCGCTGCCATAAAAAAAAAAGAGTCGTTTCAGCGGCGGGGGACACGCGAGATATCCGCGGTAATAATTCAACGATTAAGTAGCACAAACCACTAAAGGGTTTTAATAAACGATAAAAAATATTTTATCAATAATTTATGTACTTTGAGACTGAGTGCAGGATTTTTTGATATGCTGCAAGGCAAATTTCCTCGCTTGCATCATTGCCTGCGTGGTTAATGACATTATTTGATCGCCTGGAAGCTTCAGAATTTTCGTGTGACTAATTATCGAGGGATCTTCATCCTTAAAAGAGCCCAATTTCAACGGTAATACCTCGGTTATTGACTGCATCCACAACTGAGCATTGAATGAGCTTGACTGATAGTCCTGCAATTTGAATTATCATTAACGAGGTCAAAAGTTTCAGTTTTTAAACACAAAAATGTAAATTATTAGTAGTTGTGACGAAGGACTTACTTGAGGGACGAAACAACGCGCTCTGGCTTTTCTACTCGATCGAACTATCACAAAAATCGGCGTATCTGGACAATTTTCGAACACTATCTGCAAAGGGATGCTCTCTACGTCGACAATAGGCGATTCGAGGCAGTGAATGACGAATGGATCTGTTGTAGAGTGAATTGCACGGTCTATTTCTGACATCATATACGATTTAATGACCTCTCGTCGATTGGGACCGTCAAAATTGAGAATACTCGGTTTTTTACATTTAACCGGTAATTTAGCTTGTGATCCAGTTGCTGCCACAATTGTACAGCTCGAACTGCCCTTGGAAGTGATTTCGACAATTGAAAAATTGTCCAAAACCCCGGTATTGTGAACATGAGTACCACAACACGCTTCCCTGCAATAAAAAATCGATAATTTATATCAGAATTAATTTTAAAAAACTAGCAAAAAATTATTTCTGCTCGATAATTCTTAAAAATTTAATTTTTCTATTATGCTACATACTTGGAGATTAAATCTGGTCCATTAATTTCCACAATTCTCAAATTTTTCTCCGGATAAATTTCACCAGGAATAAGAGTAAGATTTTTTTCAGCCATCAGCCCAAATGAGTCGACTATTTTTGTCCTTATTGGGACTTTGGCTTTAATACATTTATTAATCATCACCTCGAGTGATCTCACATGTTGAAGCCCGAGTTTCAAGCCAAAAGTTGAGAATCGAAAGACTAAATTATCATGTTTTACAACACTTCCGCGCTGAGCAATCACTGGGACAACAGATCTCAGAGCTGAATTTAATAAATGAGTGGCTGTGTGATGTTTCATCAAACCAACTCGATGTATCCCATCAATTTCAACATCTACGTCCATTCCAGCTGTTATTTCAACATTTTTATTGTCTGTATTGTCGAAAAATCCATGATGAATCACATAGCCACGAGTTTTTTGCACGTGAGTGACGTGAAATTGTCGACCATTAATGCATATGAAGCCTTTATCCGAGAGTTGTCCACCCTCGGTAGCATAAAACAGCGTTTTATCCAGTAAAATGCCTATTCGAGTAGTTTCTACTGGTTTAATATCCATTTTAACGCTCGCAGTCTGCACAAATTCATCTAAAACAATTAAATATTAGTTAAAAACTGCCGTAAAAATGGTTTTTAAGTATTACCATTTAATATTACACCGATTATCTTAGATTTTAGCTTTGGAAATTGATATTTCGTGGCGTCAAATATATAGTCATACTTGAACGAATCATTTGTCACAGGAACATTTTTTTCCTGAAGTGAATTTAATACAGCTGTAGAGACATCAAGTGAACTGTCCGGAGTTGATTGACTTCTTGATTTTAATTTAAGATCATTGCAACACACGTGAAAACTATCAATGTCAACGCTGAGACCGAAATGTTCAGCGAGTTCCTCGATTAATTCGAGTTGTGTGCCAAATAAGTCGTACATTTTGAAAGCCATTTCTCCGGGAATTATTCTCAAATCCTTGTTACTCATTACAGCGGATTGCAGAGCCTCATAGGTGCGAAATAAACCAGTAGCAAATGGATCACTTATATTTTTTAATGCTGGATTTATTTCCACTAGTGTTTGCCACTGTTGTCCCAACGAAGCTTTTAAACTTCTATACAGCTCGCGCTCGTGCTTCAGAATAGTCTGAATTTTTTTTAAATTCTCTGGGATTTCCGGATAAACTTCCCCAAGTATTTCTGACACTTGATAAGTCAATTCTTCAACTAAATTGTTGCACTTGAAGGTCTCAGACTCGATGGACAATGCTTTCCGCAGGATTCGACGCAGCTTATAATTTTTTTCCGGAATTATTCCGTCAGCCAGAGCCACTGTAATCATCCTGGCGTGATCTGCTAGTGTACGGTAGCCCGTATCTATCTCACTGTTGTTTCCAAATTTTCCAGAGTACTCTGGAGCTCCAGAATTCCTGTGAATGCTGTCAAACAGCGGCTGGAATAAATCTGTGTCATAATTTGAGTCTTTTCCCTGTAGAATTGCCACCAATCTCTCAAATCCCATTCCAGTGTCGACGTATTGTTTATTTAATGGCACAATCGAGCCATCTTTTAGCCTCTGACTCTCGATGAAAACAATGTTCCACAATTCTTTGAGATTTCTCTCAGTTTTCCCGATATCTAGATGAATCTCGGTGCAGGGTCCACAGGGACCAGTCAAACTCATTTCCCAAAAGTTTTCTCGTATTCCCAGAGGTATTACTCGGCTTTTTGGTACTCCAAGCTTCAACCAAACATCTCTGCATGCTAAATCAGGCTTTATACCCAACGCTGAATCTCCACCAAAGTAGGTTACGTACAGATGATCTTTATTTAAACCGAATAATTGTGTTAGTGCATTCCAGGCGTAGGTACAGGCATCCTCCTTGCCGTAGGCTTGAAAAGACCAGTTGCCAAGCATTTCAAAAAACGTATGATGATAATTATCATGTCCAACTGTGTCAAGATCATTGTGTTTGCCTCCAATTCTAATGCATTTTTGGTAATTTGTCACTCGCAATGCCGGGGGATCAGTTTGACCGAGAAATACACTTTTAAATTGATTCATTCCTGCGTTAATAAAAGCCACTGATGTGTCAAACAGTGGCAACACAGGACTAGGTGGGATAAATATATGATCTCGAGCTTTAAAATACTCGATAAACTCTCTTCTAATTACTTTTGAGCTTTGGTGAATCATTTTGTCACGCTTTTGTGCCGGTTATTGTGGACTTTTGAGGTTAAAATTTTTCTTAGCGCCTTATAAATTCAGAATTATACATAATACGTATACCATTTAGTTCATTTTTATATTTTTAATTATCTCAGCAGTTATAAGTGTCTATTTTTTATTATTCCTCTGGGAAAAATGTAAAAAAAACACATCAAACACAGGAGCGATGCACCGTGCGTTTGAGAACTCTTTCGATATATATACTGCGGGACAGGGGTTATATATTTTTAGTTTTTCAGAGGGATGTCAGCGGTAGTATATAATATGGAAACTTGTATAAATAAATATTGAAAAAATAATAATTTATGAACTATTGATTATCTTTATTTGTGAGTGGTTGATTCAGCAACTTGGTCGATAAATGTTGCGAGTTTAATGTCTCTGTTAGATAAACCGTTGACATCATGAGATGACAGAGTAATATTGACTTTGTTATAAACATTAAACCACTCTGGATGATGATTTAGTCTTTCAGCTTTCAGAGCGACCCGAGTCATGAATCCAAACGCCTGAAATTATTGAAAAATCGTCATCTCAAAGATTTGACAATTTGTTTTTCATTTTATTTCTCGCTTTTTTCTCACTTGATTGAAATCTTTGAAATTGAACTCTTTATAAATAGCGTCTCTGTCATTTTGAATTTTCCAGCCACTGATTAGCAGTGGGCTTAGGACGGTGTTTTTCTCCTCCGGTGATAATTTAACCTGAAATACAAACAAAGGCTTTATTGTCTGGAGAATCAATTCAATTATCTGATTATTACCGGTTGCGGTTTTTTCAAGGCTGTTGTGCTGAAATTCCGCAGAATCGTGGAGAATAGAAAATTTATTCTTACATTTTTGCCGGTAACCGCCATCATTGTTTATCTCACTGATATCAGCAGCCATACTAGGGAAATTTATAACTATATATATAGTACATATCGGTCATTGTGGTGTCTGTTTTAACGTACAGTTTGGCGCAAAATTGAATAAATTGAAAATATAATTTCAGCGTTTAGCACAATGATATAACTATACTACTTGAGGTACCGTTCCACTGGCGAATTAATTATCAAGCTTCAATTGTATCAGCGACAAAAATAAGATGGATTATGGCGCAATGGATGGCTCAAATAAATCTGCAAACCCAACGTACGGTGGGTTTATCAGTGGATACCCCGAATATTCCCCGGGATACGCACCATCCTCAGCACCTGAAGCCCCCCCCCCCTGATTATAACTCTGATGCCCCAGCTCAAATTCACCCCAGTCCTAGTCTATACCCTGGCTTACGTGAGTATTTTTACGTGTTTTGCGTCCCTCCAAAGAAATATGTTTTCAAAATTTTATTTCGCAAATTTTTTACAGCTCCGCCCAGTTACGAAGAAGCCGGCTGGTCAGTTCGAAGCTTACGCGATGCAGGTGAATCCGATCATGTTATGGGAATCCAGGGACACTTTGCCCCGCGGTATCCTGTCTATCATTTTGCAGCCTCTTAAAATTCCATAGGTATATAAATCTTGAAAAATTAATATATTTATGCATTTGAACGCACATAATTTTTTATAAATCAATTTTACTGCAATCAACTCGACGAGAAGTTTATATGTTGAGATGTTGCTTTTTAATGCAGAATTTTGAGCCTTATTTTGCTATAATTAAAAGAAAAAAACAATGCTCAATGGTAGGCTTCTCTTGCAAAATGAATTTCAATTTATATTAAAAAAAAAGAATTTCTAAGAACTTATAATATTTTCGCGAATTTTACTATCGAAATAAATTTTAAAAACTTTAAATTTCTGAGTGACATTATTTCTTGATTGAATGAGATTTATTTATTTTATTTACATTCTTGAGTGCTCTTTTCAACAGTATAACTAGTAGCATTTTTATATTCTATATTTGATGGATAACAAATGTTTGGGTTATTTTATGTCGATTTGCGATAAAGCGCAATTGTCGAAAAGGAGGATGATTTTTATTTAGTGTTTTATTGTAATGTACATGCGCTATAGAATGAAATTCGGACGTAAGAGTCGTAATTTAGGAATTAATGTAAACAAAATTGACCTAAGGCTCGGCACTTAACGGTTCGAATTGCTTCAATTTCCGCCGAATAGAGTTTGTTGCGTTCCTCCGCTGACAAGTGGCATTTATACATGCCATTAATTTTTTTTACATCATCCTTTGAGAATCCCTGACGTTGACCTATTTGGTATGGCTTCCACTAAAATTAAATCATCCAAATACAGACTTGGTTTTTGAAAGAAATCAATCAACAAGATTGAAATTGTTATAAATTTAGAATTTATCCAAGTACAAATTTAAACAAAGGCAAGTTTATTTTCTTACCCACTGACGAGGCGCAATAGTACGATGTCCATTTCGTGAAAAAGTATAGGCTCTGTAGTGCATCACACTGTTAAAATCGTAGTCAACATTGTAGCTCTGCATATCCGACCAAACATTAAAATTATGTTCTTGGCCTATAGCAAGACAGATAAAAAATTTATTAGTTCAAGATATTTTAAAATATCAGTTGGATATTATACCTGGTCTTATATTTTCCCATTTAATGGACACGTGTGAATCGCAGTCTGGCCGAGAGTGCTCGTGCGGAAATCCAAGTGTGTGCATCAATTCATGCAAAATCAGGCCCGGCTGAACGAAACAGCCCCATTGATTTAGACGAATCATCTGCCGTCCGGCACTTAGATAACCTACGGCACTTTCACAAATATTTGCGCCTACCGACTCAATGTGCACGTAATCAGCATGCACAAATGGATCTCTCGGTACAAATTTGATACACGTGTACATTTCATACGTGCGTACAGCTTGCAGAATTTTTTCGACTGTTTCCGGGCCTAGAAATCAATTATTATTTTAATCTAATTCACATGGATAAATAAAATCTGATATATACTTACTGAATTCCGAGCTTATCTCGATAGGAACAATTCCACCGGGCCACCGAAATCGCAAGGCTTGATCATTATCGAATAGCAATGGCGAGTCAAAATTCATATCGTCGTCGAGCTGATCAGCCTGATCAGCCTCATCACCCACCTCATCATTTGCAATTTTGTCTTCCATACCCTCTACCGGCTTGCTGACGATTTTCTTAGTTGCTTTGGCAGACTGGATCAATCCTTTCGGCACATTGATGATAAAATCATCGCCAGCTATTTTCCTGACTGCCGCCTGCAGGCTGTGAGAGGATCGCATTGACGGAATAGCTTCCACCAAGGCAATCAGCCAGGCGCTCAAGAAGAATACTAGATTCAAGTCCATAGTGTGTGCGAGACCCTTGTCCAAACTTTGTGGTAAAAGTTGTCAGAGGAACTACTGCCAGATTTGGAAAACCATGGCCTTATATACCGAAATTTTCGATGCCCTTCGTGCGTCATTTTGGCATTCCGCTGTCAGTATCCAATCAGAAGTAAGTACGAAAAATTCTTCTATCGCAGTTAATGACGCAGACGTTGCGCTCGTTAACATTAGTGAGGAATTTTTACAATATAACGGATACTACATTTTTTCTAAAGTAAAAATATCTTAAGGAACATTTTTTTCGTCAATATTTTTACACGAATTTTCGAGTTTTGCAGATGAAGAATTTCAAATTCGCCGTATTTCTCACAGTATTATTGTCAGACAAAACGATTGAATAGTATTATCGATAGAAAAAACTGCAATTAAATATTTCTTCCGCCTACCCCCCCTGATTATAACTCTGATGCCCCAGCTCAAATTCACCCCAGTCCTAGTCTATACCCTGGCTTACGTGAGTATTTTTACGTGTTTTGCGTCCCTCCAAAGAAATATGTTTTCAAAATTTTATTTCGCAAATTTTTTACAGCTCCGCCCAGTTACGAAGAAGCCGGCTGGTCAGTTCGAAGCTTACGCGATGCAGGTGAATCCGATCATGTTATGGGAATCCAGGGACACTTTGCCCCGCGGTATCCTGTCTATCATTTTGCAGCCTCTTAAAATTCCATAGGTATATAAATCTTGAAAAATTAATATATTTATGCATTTGAACGCACATAATTTTTTATAAATCAATTTTACTGCAATCAACTCGACGAGAAGTTTATATGTTGAGATGTTGCTTTTTAATGCAGAATTTTGAGCCTTATTTTGCTATAATTAAAAGAAAAAAACAATGCTCAATGGTAGGCTTCTCTTGCAAAATGAATTTCAATTTATATTAAAAAAAAAGAATTTCTAAGAACTTATAATATTTTCGCGAATTTTACTATCGAAATAAATTTTAAAAACTTTAAATTTCTGAGTGACATTATTTCTTGATTGAATGAGATTTATTTATTTTATTTACATTCTTGAGTGCTCTTTTCAACAGTATAACTAGTAGCATTTTTATATTCTATATTTGATGGATAACAAATGTTTGGGTTATTTTATGTCGATTTGCGATAAAGCGCAATTGTCGAAAAGGAGGATGATTTTTATTTAGTGTTTTATTGTAATGTACATGCGCTATAGAATGAAATTCGGACGTAAGAGTCGTAATTTAGGAATTAATGTAAACAAAATTGACCTAAGGCTCGGCACTTAACGGTTCGAATTGCTTCAATTTCCGCCGAATAGAGTTTGTTGCGTTCCTCCGCTGACAAGTGGCATTTATACATGCCATTAATTTTTTTTACATCATCCTTTGAGAATCCCTGACGTTGACCTATTTGGTATGGCTTCCACTAAAATTAAATCATCCAAATACAGACTTGGTTTTTGAAAGAAATCAATCAACAAGATTGAAATTGTTATAAATTTAGAATTTATCCAAGTACAAATTTAAACAAAGGCAAGTTTATTTTCTTACCCACTGACGAGGCGCAATAGTACGATGTCCATTTCGTGAAAAAGTATAGGCTCTGTAGTGCATCACACTGTTAAAATCGTAGTCAACATTGTAGCTCTGCATATCCGACCAAACATTAAAATTATGTTCTTGGCCTATAGCAAGACAGATAAAAAATTTATTAGTTCAAGATATTTTAAAATATCAGTTGGATATTATACCTGGTCTTATATTTTCCCATTTAATGGACACGTGTGAATCGCAGTCTGGCCGAGAGTGCTCGTGCGGAAATCCAAGTGTGTGCATCAATTCATGCAAAATCAGGCCCGGCTGAACGAAACAGCCCCATTGATTTAGACGAATCATCTGCCGTCCGGCACTTAGATAACCTACGGCACTTTCACAAATATTTGCGCCTACCGACTCAATGTGCACGTAATCAGCATGCACAAATGGATCTCTCGGTACAAATTTGATACACGTGTACATTTCATACGTGCGTACAGCTTGCAGAATTTTTTCGACTGTTTCCGGGCCTAGAAATCAATTATTATTTTAATCTAATTCACATGGATAAATAAAATCTGATATATACTTACTGAATTCCGAGCTTATCTCGATAGGAACAATTCCACCGGGCCACCGAAATCGCAAGGCTTGATCATTATCGAATAGCAATGGCGAGTCAAAATTCATATCGTCGTCGAGCTGATCAGCCTGATCAGCCTCATCACCCACCTCATCATTTGCAATTTTGTCTTCCATACCCTCTACCGGCTTGCTGACGATTTTCTTAGTTGCTTTGGCAGACTGGATCAATCCTTTCGGCACATTGATGATAAAATCATCGCCAGCTATTTTCCTGACTGCCGCCTGCAGGCTGTGAGAGGATCGCATTGACGGAATAGCTTCCACCAAGGCAATCAGCCAGGCGCTCAAGAAGAATACTAGATTCAAGTCCATAGTGTGTGCGAGACCCTTGTCCAAACTTTGTGGTAAAAGTTGTCAGAGGAACTACTGCCAGATTTGGAAAACCATGGCCTTATATACCGAAATTTTCGATGCCCTTCGTGCGTCATTTTGGCATTCCGCTGTCAGTATCCAATCAGAAGTAAGTACGAAAAATTCTTCTATCGCAGTTAATGACGCAGACGTTGCGCTCGTTAACATTAGTGAGGAATTTTTACAATATAACGGATACTACATTTTTTCTAAAGTAAAAATATCTTAAGGAACATTTTTTTCGTCAATATTTTTACACGAATTTTCGAGTTTTGCAGATGAAGAATTTCAAATTCGCCGTATTTCTCACAGTATTATTGTCAGACAAAACGATTGAATAGTATTATCGATAGAAAAAACTGCAATTAAATATTTCTTCCGCCTAAAAAAATAAAATAAAAATTCTACAGCCCTAATCGTACAGCAAAAAGTACGAAATTCTACTGATTAAAGTTACTGCATCAATGTAAATGGATTTTTTGTTCTCAGATCAATTTTTTATGTTTAATATTGAAATATATAAAATATATCAGTCAGTGAACCTCGAGGAGGAATTTAGTAATAGTGTATACTATTTTTCTTGCTATCCGGCCGAAAGTACGCAAATAATTGTGTACACTAAAAAATGTCAACGCCTGCCCCGACATTTGCAGCACGAGCGAAGCGAGGGGGCAGGAATAAAAATATAGAGAAATAAAGAATAATTGATTTACAAGAAAATTTAGATTAGATTACTTTCTTCGGTTTCGGATAAAGAATTTTTATTTTCTTTTTTCCATTTTTGGTAAGTATCATAAACTAGCTTGTATCTTTCAGCCGATTTTTTGGGCAAAGAGTCAGTCTCTACAATTAATTGTGCTTCATATTTAAAGTTTCGACAAACTTCTTCTTCATCTGTCGACTCATCAGATGATAGTTTATTCATTTTTGTATATACTTTTTTAATACACTCTAGTCACTATTTTTTACACGGTTAATTATTATCAATAAACATTAAAATGACATAATTTTAAGGTTACGAGAGCGAGAGTGTAGGAGAGCTCTTGACAGGTGTCGATATAACAGGAGTCCTACTATGATGCAATCGTCGGTTTTCATTCTAGCTATCGTAGTGCGCGCGTGCGCCTCTGCCACGGCATAAAAGTGAGGCTTTCTGCCGCGAAATCGCAGCAGAAACCTCGTACTTTCGGCGGGGGTAGTAAGAAAATTACATTTTCTCACTACTGCGCCGAAAGCGACGACTTTCGTCCCGCTGCGCGGGACGAAGTTCCCGTTTTTCGGCTCCGTCGATGAGAAAAATCGTATACACACCACGGGCAGTAAATAAGGAAGCCTCAGATCACATGTAGTTGTCGTCCGAGGCGGAGCCGTCCGACCTTCCTTGTTTTACTGCCCTAGGTATGTAATATACTATTGCGTCAATCGCTTGAGCTATTGGTATTCGATTTTATGTCGTTATATAGATTGTTAAAATTTCGTATTTCGTCAAGTGCTATCTAAAAATAAACAAAAATTTTTAGGAATTTTGATCACCACAGCGAATAGCCACTGTTGCCACCGTTACACCGATCGTCCAAAATTTTTTTACTTATTTTATCCGATTTTAAATAATTCAAATGAAAGTAAAAAAATATATAACGCGTTTTTTTTTTTTATTTTGCGCCAGTAGTGAGATAAATAAAATACACTCTGTTTTATAATTGATCTTGAATTTATTGTTGAACATACGATATATTTGATTTAAAGTGGTACATGTTACATTGTATATTTGAAAAAAGTTATATTTAAATTTTCAATAAAAAAATAACAAATTATAATAATCTTGTGGGCCATGATTTTAAAAATATCAGTTTACTCATCTGCCAGAGCAACTGTCAAAATCGACGAGCGAGCGGCCAACAAGACGGTGGAGGGTATGGAAGACAATCGCGACAATAATTTATTATTAAAATGATGTCACTGAAGATGACCATATGTGACTTTCGGCATGCCAGTACTATATCCGATGATGAAGACGGTCTGCGATGAAACATTATCGATGAAATCACAATGTATACCCAAAGCTCACTGTAAAATTAAATTTTAACGCATTATATTTTACATTCCATACTAATATAATACATTCTTCGGGTCCTTAGATGGCCACATCTATTTTAGTAATGAGTTGTGCTAGAAGAAATAAATAAACTCGAAATTAAATTTGAAAAGTATTCCAAACATACCTGACTATTATTATAGTATTATCGATTTTTTAAAATTGCAACCCTGGTTTTGAGGGAAAAAATTGATCTTCTGACAATCTTCGCAATTATTTAAACAGTCATCTGAGTACAAAAGTCGGCATTCAACTGAGTTTTTCGAACGTCTGGAAAAAAATTCAGCACTCATTATTAAGGATATTGAAATAAAACTAATACTAAAATATAGGTACACGGAGAAACCATAGAGCACACCCCTTTTGATTATTGTTTTAAAAATATTTTATAAACGTAAAAAAAATTTGTATCACGTTTTAAAAAATTGAAAAAAGTCTCCCAGACCGATCCGAATGAGTAAAAGCGCGGTAATATTGAATATTGTATTAATTTTTAATTTTTAATCAACTTACAAAGTTAATTGTTGGTCTGTACGGCAATAATTTCGACAGGAAAATTTTTCTTCACCAGTGAGTAGTACTGGAAGGTCGAGATACCCACATTGTCTTCATCTAACTGATCATCTCCAGGATCGTCGTCTTCAATTAATTATTTTCGAGATTATCGTCCATATTCCCCACCGTCTTGGCAACCGATGGTTCGTCGGTTTTGGCAATTGTCCTGGCAGATGAATTGACCGTATTTTTTGACTTGTTAATTACAACTTCATGGTCCACAAAATTTTAATTATCTTTCATCAGAGAAAGAGAGTAGCTAGTAAGTGGTCACAACTATAATTTTATGACAAAACTCTATAAGTACTGCTGGGTGTAAGAAACCACGGCTTTATATACTAGAATTTCCGCGGTCCCCACCTGAGAACTTTTTGCGTCAGCAATAGTCATATACGCATTAAATATTGAATGAAAAAAATAACGACTGTGAGAAATTTTAACGATGCAATAGTTCAGGACTGTTTTTTCTTTTTTTTTTCACATATAGTAAATCGTTGTTACAAAAATGCGTCAAAGAGTAAATGTATTTACCTATAGAGACGTCAATGCATCTACTTGCGTCAATCGTTGCGTTATGACGCAATGCGGAAAGGGTGTATCTTCAAAAATTTTTTTAATTCAAATAAGTGTCAAGAAGAAGACATTAATTTTTTCCGGTAGGTTACAAGTTCCAGCCACTATGTGATAATCGACGGATAAATTTACATATTTTTCAAGTTTAGAGTGAAAAACTCCCATTGGTTTTCATCTCATTATTGACTAGATTTCCATGGTGCAGTATTATACCTTTAACTTTTTGCTATTTGATTAGGGCTGTAGAATTTTTATGTTATTTTTTCAGGCGGAAGAAATATTTAATTGCAGTTTTTTCTATCGATAATACTATTCAATCGTTTTGTCTGACAATAATACTGTGAGAAATACGGCGAATTTGAAATTCTTCATCTGCAAAACTCGAAAATTCGTGTAAAAATATTGACGAAAAAAATGTTCCTTAAGATATTTTTACTTTAGAAAAAATGTAGTATCCGTTATATTGTAAAAATTCCTCACTAATGTTAACGAGCGCAACGTCTGCGTCATTAACTGCGATAGAAGAATTTTTCGTACTTACTTCTGATTGGATACTGACAGCGGAATGCCAAAATGACGCACGAAGGGCATCGAAAATTTCGGTATATAAGGCCATGGTTTTCCAAATCTGGCAGTAGTTCCTCTGACAACTTTTACCACAAAGTTTGGACAAGGGTCTCGCACACACTATGGACTTGAATCTAGTATTCTTCTTGAGCGCCTGGCTGATTGCCTTGGTGGAAGCTATTCCGTCAATGCGATCCTCTCACAGCCTGCAGGCGGCAGTCAGGAAAATAGCTGGCGATGATTTTATCATCAATGTGCCGAAAGGATTGATCCAGTCTGCCAAAGCAACTAAGAAAATCGTCAGCAAGCCGGTAGAGGGTATGGAAGACAAAATTGCAAATGATGAGGTGGGTGATGAGGCTGATCAGGCTGATCAGCTCGACGACGATATGAATTTTGACTCGCCATTGCTATTCGATAATGATCAAGCCTTGCGATTTCGGTGGCCCGGTGGAATTGTTCCTATCGAGATAAGCTCGGAATTCAGTAAGTATATATCAGATTTTATTTATCCATGTGAATTAGATTAAAATAATAATTGATTTCTAGGCCCGGAAACAGTCGAAAAAATTCTGCAAGCTGTACGCACGTATGAAATGTACACGTGTATCAAATTTGTACCGAGAGATCCATTTGTGCATGCTGATTACGTGCACATTGAGTCGGTAGGCGCAAATATTTGTGAAAGTGCCGTAGGTTATCTAAGTGCCGGACGGCAGATGATTCGTCTAAATCAATGGGGCTGTTTCGTTCAGCCGGGCCTGATTTTGCATGAATTGATGCACACACTTGGATTTCCGCACGAGCACTCTCGGCCAGACTGCGATTCACACGTGTCCATTAAATGGGAAAATATAAGACCAGGTATAATATCCAACTGATATTTTAAAATATCTTGAACTAATAAATTTTTTATCTGTCTTGCTATAGGCCAAGAACATAATTTTAATGTTTGGTCGGATATGCAGAGCTACAATGTTGACTACGATTTTAACAGTGTGATGCACTACAGAGCCTATACTTTTTCACGAAATGGACATCGTACTATTGCGCCTCGTCAGTGGGTAAGAAAATAAACTTGCCTTTGTTTAAATTTGTACTTGGATAAATTCTAAATTTATAACAATTTCAATCTTGTTGATTGATTTCTTTCAAAAACCAAGTCTGTATTTGGATGATTTAATTTTAGTGGAAGCCATACCAAATAGGTCAACGTCAGGGATTCTCAAAGGATGATGTAAAAAAAATTAATGGCATGTATAAATGCCACTTGTCAGCGGAGGAACGCAACAAACTCTATTCGGCGGAAATTGAAGCAATTCGAACCGTTAAGTGCCGAGCCTTAGGTCAATTTTGTTTACATTAATTCCTAAATTACGACTCTTACGTCCGAATTTCATTCTATAGCGCATGTACATTACAATAAAACACTAAATAAAAATCATCCTCCTTTTCGACAATTGCGCTTTATCGCAAATCGACATAAAATAACCCAAACATTTGTTATCCATCAAATATAGAATATAAAAATGCTACTAGTTATACTGTTGAAAAGAGCACTCAAGAATGTAAATAAAATAAATAAATCTCATTCAATCAAGAAATAATGTCACTCAGAAATTTAAAGTTTTTAAAATTTATTTCGATAGTAAAATTCGCGAAAATATTATAAGTTCTTAGAAATTCTTTTTTTTTAATATAAATTGAAATTCATTTTGCAAGAGAAGCCTACCATTGAGCATTGTTTTTTTCTTTTAATTATAGCAAAATAAGGCTCAAAATTCTGCATTAAAAAGCAACATCTCAACATATAAACTTCTCGTCGAGTTGATTGCAGTAAAATTGATTTATAAAAAATTATGTGCGTTCAAATGCATAAATATATTAATTTTTCAAGATTTATATACCTATGGAATTTTAAGAGGCTGCAAAATGATAGACAGGATACCGCGGGGCAAAGTGTCCCTGGATTCCCATAACATGATCGGATTCACCTGCATCGCGTAAGCTTCGAACTGACCAGCCGGCTTCTTCGTAACTGGGCGGAGCTGTAAAAAATTTGCGAAATAAAATTTTGAAAACATATTTCTTTGGAGGGACGCAAAACACGTAAAAATACTCACGTAAGCCAGGGTATAGACTAGGACTGGGGTGAATTTGAGCTGGGGCATCAGAGTTATAATCAGGGGGGGAAGGCGGAAGAAATATTTAATTGCAGTTTTTTCTATCGATAATACTATTCAATCGTTTTGTCTGACAATAATACTGTGAGAAATACGGCGAATTTGAAATTCTTCATCTGCAAAACTCGAAAATTCGTGTAAAAATATTGACGAAAAAAATGTTCCTTAAGATATTTTTACTTTAGAAAAAATGTAGTATCCGTTATATTGTAAAAATTCCTCACTAATGTTAACGAGCGCAACGTCTGCGTCATTAACTGCGATAGAAGAATTTTTCGTACTTACTTCTGATTGGATACTGACAGCGGAATGCCAAAATGACGCACGAAGGGCATCGAAAATTTCGGTATATAAGGCCATGGTTTTCCAAATCTGGCAGTAGTTCCTCTGACAACTTTTACCACAAAGTTTGGACAAGGGTCTCGCACACACTATGGACTTGAATCTAGTATTCTTCTTGAGCGCCTGGCTGATTGCCTTGGTGGAAGCTATTCCGTCAATGCGATCCTCTCACAGCCTGCAGGCGGCAGTCAGGAAAATAGCTGGCGATGATTTTATCATCAATGTGCCGAAAGGATTGATCCAGTCTGCCAAAGCAACTAAGAAAATCGTCAGCAAGCCGGTAGAGGGTATGGAAGACAAAATTGCAAATGATGAGGTGGGTGATGAGGCTGATCAGGCTGATCAGCTCGACGACGATATGAATTTTGACTCGCCATTGCTATTCGATAATGATCAAGCCTTGCGATTTCGGTGGCCCGGTGGAATTGTTCCTATCGAGATAAGCTCGGAATTCAGTAAGTATATATCAGATTTTATTTATCCATGTGAATTAGATTAAAATAATAATTGATTTCTAGGCCCGGAAACAGTCGAAAAAATTCTGCAAGCTGTACGCACGTATGAAATGTACACGTGTATCAAATTTGTACCGAGAGATCCATTTGTGCATGCTGATTACGTGCACATTGAGTCGGTAGGCGCAAATATTTGTGAAAGTGCCGTAGGTTATCTAAGTGCCGGACGGCAGATGATTCGTCTAAATCAATGGGGCTGTTTCGTTCAGCCGGGCCTGATTTTGCATGAATTGATGCACACACTTGGATTTCCGCACGAGCACTCTCGGCCAGACTGCGATTCACACGTGTCCATTAAATGGGAAAATATAAGACCAGGTATAATATCCAACTGATATTTTAAAATATCTTGAACTAATAAATTTTTTATCTGTCTTGCTATAGGCCAAGAACATAATTTTAATGTTTGGTCGGATATGCAGAGCTACAATGTTGACTACGATTTTAACAGTGTGATGCACTACAGAGCCTATACTTTTTCACGAAATGGACATCGTACTATTGCGCCTCGTCAGTGGGTAAGAAAATAAACTTGCCTTTGTTTAAATTTGTACTTGGATAAATTCTAAATTTATAACAATTTCAATCTTGTTGATTGATTTCTTTCAAAAACCAAGTCTGTATTTGGATGATTTAATTTTAGTGGAAGCCATACCAAATAGGTCAACGTCAGGGATTCTCAAAGGATGATGTAAAAAAAATTAATGGCATGTATAAATGCCACTTGTCAGCGGAGGAACGCAACAAACTCTATTCGGCGGAAATTGAAGCAATTCGAACCGTTAAGTGCCGAGCCTTAGGTCAATTTTGTTTACATTAATTCCTAAATTACGACTCTTACGTCCGAATTTCATTCTATAGCGCATGTACATTACAATAAAACACTAAATAAAAATCATCCTCCTTTTCGACAATTGCGCTTTATCGCAAATCGACATAAAATAACCCAAACATTTGTTATCCATCAAATATAGAATATAAAAATGCTACTAGTTATACTGTTGAAAAGAGCACTCAAGAATGTAAATAAAATAAATAAATCTCATTCAATCAAGAAATAATGTCACTCAGAAATTTAAAGTTTTTAAAATTTATTTCGATAGTAAAATTCGCGAAAATATTATAAGTTCTTAGAAATTCTTTTTTTTTAATATAAATTGAAATTCATTTTGCAAGAGAAGCCTACCATTGAGCATTGTTTTTTTCTTTTAATTATAGCAAAATAAGGCTCAAAATTCTGCATTAAAAAGCAACATCTCAACATATAAACTTCTCGTCGAGTTGATTGCAGTAAAATTGATTTATAAAAAATTATGTGCGTTCAAATGCATAAATATATTAATTTTTCAAGATTTATATACCTATGGAATTTTAAGAGGCTGCAAAATGATAGACAGGATACCGCGGGGCAAAGTGTCCCTGGATTCCCATAACATGATCGGATTCACCTGCATCGCGTAAGCTTCGAACTGACCAGCCGGCTTCTTCGTAACTGGGCGGAGCTGTAAAAAATTTGCGAAATAAAATTTTGAAAACATATTTCTTTGGAGGGACGCAAAACACGTAAAAATACTCACGTAAGCCAGGGTATAGACTAGGACTGGGGTGAATTTGAGCTGGGGCATCAGAGTTATAATCAGGGGGGGCTTCAGGTGCTGAGGGGGGTGCGTATCCCGGGGAATATTCGGGGTATCCACTGGGAAACCCACCGTAAGTTGGGTCTGCAGATTTATTTGAGCCATCCATTGCGCCATAATCCATCTTATTTGTCGCTGGTACAATTGAAGCTTGATAATTCGCCAGTGGAACGGTACCGATAAACACTAACGTGTTGTTCTTTAAATTTCTGTGATACCTGAGAAACAAATTATTTATCCACACAAAGAGAGATAAATAAAAAAATTCTCACGCATCATTTTTCACTTACCATCCCGATACACAAGCTTCGACCTTAACGTTATACTCCAAGTCGATGATTCCACAGTGAGTGAGATTTGACGGTGGAAGTGGTGGAATTTCCATTTTTTGCTGATAATCCGCAGTAGCATTAGCCTCTACAGGTCCTTTGCTCACTTCTGCCACTACAATGCTGTCCCTGCGCTCGTCTATTCGTGGATTATTCGCACGAAAGGTCACGACTTTTCGTAAAATCAATTTAACAGTATCAACAACAATTCCCGATTTATTGTCGATGTTTACGTGAAAGGGCATGGTCTGTCCGGGAACGAATCCCTTAACAGGTAGGTGCACATTCACCTCCAGGGGCGGAGAACCGCAGCAGAGGCAGCAGAAGGTCTTACTCATCTGCATCTCCATAGGTTCCTGTCCGGAAAATGAGAAGAAAAAATGTTTTTAATAAAAATAATACATAGTTATAAACTGACTCACAGTGGCTCTAGCTTCCTTGTTTAGATCGAAATTCGACACAACGGTAAATGCCACTTTGGACTCGTGATCAAACTTCCACGGGCGGTCTATGACAGCTTTGACAGTGTAACGAACGTGGCCGAGATCGTGTTCAAAACTGCTTGGCAAATTTGGCGGCAGTGCACACGTGAATGGGTAGGAGTGCTCGCCTGCCGGTAGCTCCACTTGATCGCCTGGAAAAAATTTAACTGGATTATTTCAAAATTCATGAATCACGTATAAATCATGATCAAGGTTTTTTTTTACCGGTTGCCGCTCCGAGGAGGTAGTACTGCATACTAAAGTACTCTTCATGCCCAGTGACAGTCTGCGACTCGTTTTCATAGCGGCCCTCGTGGTTCATCTCCTGCCTGTCAGTCGCCCAGCACGTGTTGGCCTCGCCCTTTATCTTGATCTGGATACCTGCAAGGTATTTCTCATTAATTATTAGAAATTAACTTTGTTGGTTTTTTGCCGATAACTCGGTAACTAAGAGAGCTGACGAAAAATGTAATTTAAGGAAAATGATAGGAAAATTTATTTTCTATCAAAAATATAGAATAAATTTTTTCGATATTTGTCGTTATTTTCGAGAGATTTAAAAAAATATAAATTAAAAAAAAAAACGATAATATTTCAATAACTGAGAGAGATAAAAAAAATTTATTCAACATTTTTTGTAGATAATTTTATGCTCGATTATTTTAATCCAATGATATATTTTTATTAGATGTTGATCGATAAAAAAACCTCAAAAATCGTGAAAACTGCGATAATTCAAAGGGATTCTCGAATTGGTGCAAAATTTCAGGGTGTTGAGTAGCAGTTGTACCCGCATCGGAGCTATATTTAATTATACACTCGAATCTGTTGGGAATGACAAGTGCTCGAGGTAAAGCGAGAGCCGTTTTAAATGATAGATACTTATAAATCAATGACCTCATTTTGCAAGAAGATTTTTTTTCGGTTATCCTCAGGCTATTTTTCTTGGGGGTATTAATGAAGATATATTTGATTTTACATGCAGGAAATCTAGCGATGAAATATATATATTTAGAAATAGAAAACAAGTGTTTTTAGTTATGATTGTTCCAAGTCATTGAGTGATACTAACCTCGAACTTTTTTCAAACTGTCTAGACCGACAATAACTCGGCCGTTTATCGTCTGTCCAGGATAATAAGTACTGTATGCGTTATCGAACACGATGCGAAAATCCTTTAGGCCCATCTTGGTTGCGCAGTTTTTTTTTGCACTCACAAAATTGAAGTAAAATGTTTCAACTGTTATTTGGCAGTGTATATACTTATATAGCAGTTATACTGTATATTAGTCTAATATGCTCCCATTTTGAGTGAGTACACACGTGAGCTTATTCGTTTTCAAAACTTTGGCATGCGAAAAAATATCTCACACGAGTGACAGCATTGTTATTATTGTCTGACGAGTACACTGTACTATACATATACATATGTACACATATTATTACACATGCATAATGTTCTATATTCGAGCCTCGAATAAATGTGCAATCCCTGTGCGTATCGAACGTGCGCATGTCTCATCTTCAATCTTCGCCACTGACGTCATGAATCAGAGCTCTACAACATCATATCTGCTTAAAAAAATTTTATTTGAAATTATTTAATTTTTTAAACATATTATTCACATGATCTTTCAATGATTTTTTTCTAAACAACGGAAAAATTCGCGCGCAAGGTGTACCCGTAACTCAGAGATTTTTTTTTGTGTATAAAGTGAAGAAAAGATTAATAAACAAATTTCTGATAATGGCAATTTCATAATTCATTATTGTATTTATTTATTTAGATACTGTTAATTTTTTTGTGTCTTTTGAAAATTTGTCTCATTTAAAATTTCTTCTTAAATCGTTTATTGTCCCATAACTATAGCGATTTTTTGTCAAACTTTTGTATTTTATTTTTGACAAAATTGATTTATAACAAAAATAAAAATTTTTTTTTTTTCATTTTTAATAATTATTAAATAAAAGCATTTAAAATTGATTCAGTATAGGGGTACGATAAAAAAATGACAACAACGCGGAAGAAATCGTTTGTCAATATTTACCGATTTTCCCGCAGCGATATGCGAATTTGCTTATCATTTATCATTTTCCGCGGACTTAATCAAGATTAATGGAAGCACATGATAAAGGTATAGGGTATTATGCCCTCGGTTATTATTTGTCCGCTATTAGACACTAAATTGGCTGTCAATAGGTCGCATGACTCGATATTGTGATGTCGCGTTTTGGCGTACAGGAATATATACTCTGGAAAAGGCTTTTCGCGCAAGCCCCGTTGAACACACTATTGATCGTGCTCGTTGGTGGTGTTGCTGAAGCACTCCGGTGCACAGTTGCACGCTGTAAATAACGCCCTTGTCCACCGCAGATAGGATAACAGTTCTAGTGTGCAAAAAGGTGGTTTCTCCGAGCAATATCAGGCCAAAATGGTCGAAGGTGTCTTTGAGGATGGACCCTTGATAAGGCCTGTAGAGTCGGGTGAGTTTTTACATTTTTATTCCGGGTCAATCGTAATACCAGCTGGTGTCTCCGTCATGTCTCAGCCATACATCGATCTTATATACCACTTCCACATTTAATTCAACTTTTATTCCTTATTTTTTTCTCTCACCATCAAATTCACTTGATTAATTTCTCTCTACTGGAAACCTGTGAAGAAAAATCCACAATTAAGGTCATGTCATTGAATCACATCGTGAAATCTCATTCGACATAATCTATATACCCATAATGCTATGATTCATCGTACATGTATCTGATTCACTAGAAAAATATTATTTTATTTCAACATCAAATTTATATTTCTTCATAATAATAGGGTAATATGACTAAACCTCAATAATAAGGATTAAAAAAATTAAAATTCATTAAAATATTTATCTTTATATAAAAAAAAAAAAAAAAAAAATTCATATTAAATGAACTAATTATTCACTCTTAAGATAATTATGCAATCATTATCACCCTTTGCTCTTGATTAATTATTTTTATAGTAAAAACTCTGATGGATGATTGATTTAAAAGTTTAAATATAATATTCTAACTTGAAAAAAATTTTTTTTTAATGCAAAAAATGCTAAAAATATTAATAATTATTTTTTTATCAAAAGAAATTTGTGGAAAATTTTTTGTTTTCATTTTAGTCAAATGATTAAAACTGTAAAAATTTAACAAATATATATGCACGATTTTATATGTAGATGATTAAAAAAATTTGTTTTCTTTAAAAAAAATTATAAAAAATAAATTTGCAGTATCAACAAACACCCTCGTCGGACTATGTGTCGCGACAGTAGCTCTGATATGCGCCGCCGCGATGACCTGGTGGCTGTGTCGGCGACGTCGGGAGCACACCAAGTTGAGCATGGACAAGTCGTTGGCATTTCGGCCGCCACACCGCAAGCCAACGGCAGTCAAGAGTCCAGGAAGTACGAGTCACTACTTGAAGAAGAGTCCGAGCCCGACAGGACCGGGAAAGAGTCCTCCAGGCTCAGGAGGGCAGACGCCAAGTCCCACGGGCTCTCAGCCGTCGCAGCACTTGAATTCGACACAGCCAAGGACCCCATCGGGCAATGAAACCCCTGTGCAAACGCCGAGCGAGGTGTCGATGACCCTGGAGAACGAAAAAGACAAGGCTGAATTCGAGTCGAATGAAAAATCGGAAAAGTGCGTGCAGGCCGACGGTTTGGGTCAGCTGTTTTTTACTCTGCGCTACCAGGCCGACCAGAATGCCCTCGTTGTCACAGTGGTAAAGTGTAAGGGACTGCCTGAGCGAGGTCAACAGCATGCCACCAGCGATCCCTACGTAAAACTTCAACTCCTGCCTGACAAGCAGGTCAGAGTGAAGACACGGGTACTCCGCAATACTCGAGATCCGGTTTATGATGAAGATTTCACCTTTTTCGGCATTTCCAAGGCCCAACTGGGGGTGAGAATTAAAAAAACACTTGAGTTAAATTCTTATTTTCATGAAATTTGAAAAATTTTTATACAGTGCATGTTTTTGTCGAAAATTTTATCATTTACAACAAAAAACTATGATCACAATTTTCCTAAATCTTGTCATTTTCAAAGATTTAAATTTAGTACGAATTTTGAATTTTTCCATTTTGTTAAGTCTCAAAAAATTTTTTTTATCGATATAATTACGTGAATTATATTTTGAAATATTTTAAAATTATATTAAACTAAATTTGAATGTTTATTTTAATAAAGAAAATTAGCCTACACTTCGTGGTGCTGAGCTTCGACAGGTATTCCCGCGATGACATGATCGGAGAGGTCGTGTGTCCGCTGCTATCAATTCCCGATTTGGACAATGCTGATAACCAGATGTTGTCACTTTGCCGAGACATACGTCCGCGTGGATTAAAGGTATATTTCACACGACATTGGAGTGAAAAAAGTTGAATTTTGAAAAAAAAAAAATGTCTTTTTCCATTAAAGATACATTCGCAAGGCAGAGGAGAGCTCCTGGTGTCTTTGTGTTGGCAGCCAGCGGCCAATCGGTTGACAGTTGTCGTGCTGAAGGCGAGAAATCTGCCGAAAATGGATGTAACTGGACTGGCGGATCCCTATGTAAAGATTTACCTGCTTTACAACTCGCAGAGAATTGCAAAGAAGAAGACACACGTGAAGAAACGCACTCTGAGTCCGGTTTTCAATGAATCCTTTGTTTTTGAAATTCCCAATGGCACCGATGGACTTGCCAATATCAATCTTGAATTTATGCTTCTCGATTGGGATCGTGTGACAAAGAATGAGGTAATTTTTTCGTTGATTTTCTATTGGATATCTTTAAATTAATTAAACATCAAAAAATGAATGCAGGTAATTGGACGACTGGAGTTGGGTGGATCCAAGTGCCACGGATCAGCGCTTAATCACTGGAATGAGGTTTGCAGTTCACCCAGACGTCAGATTGCTGATTGGCACAAATTAAGGGAGTAACGCTGTGCCTGTATTGTTTGAGTAGGCTCCCCCTCTTCCTCAGGATCCTTTCTGTATCCACTACATCTCTCCCTGCCACCCAGTGCACATTGTCAAGAAGATAAAAACGAGATTATATCAGTTTTATAAAGGCATCGATTATTGTCATCAGGCCAATTGACAAGTAGAAAAAGAAAGAGTAATATCATTGGAAATCATCATTTTCTTTTTACCTCGTTGATGTTTTTTCTTCGCTCGGCCTCATATACATATAGTCTGTAATTTCATGTCTCGCAACAACACTTAAAAAAAAAGAAAAAAAAATACATTTTGCCGCATGCAAATGCTTTTAACGGTATATTAAAAAAAATTAATAAATAAATAAGTGTAAAGTATTGCAAAAAGTATTTCTAGATGGGGAAAAAAAAATTTTTTCGTTTATAAAAAAAAATTGGAATTTCATTTGAAGTTAGTTTTTCTAACATACCGCGTCACTATTGCGAAAGATTGAATTTTTTTTTCAAAAAATGGGTTTTTTGATTATTTAATGACAGGAAAAAAATTTTTTTTCACGAAAGGGGGACTACTTGACTGTCTCGCAAGTTTTGTGGTTTTTTTTTTTTTGTCATTTTCAAGATATTTAAAAAAATATAAATTTCAAAAAAACTGTAATATCTCAGAAACTAAGAGAGATAAAAAAAAAGTTTATTTTACTTTTTTTGTAGGTTGTTTTCTTTCTAATTATTTTTTGGTATCTTGCTTAGTTACTGAATTATCGTGAGAAAACAAAAAAAAAAACACAAAAAATTACGAGATATCCAAGGGGTATTTATACTCCTTGCAAAATTTCACAGAACAAAAAAATTTTTCTTCTCTCAACTAAACGTCCTAAAATTAATATTAAATGCTTATTAGATATTTATCAAAAAATATGCAGCCTTTTGACATTAATGACGCGATGTGTACATTGAATGAAAAGTATTTTTTTGGTAATTCTTCGGGAAAAATCAATGAATTGAATTTTTTTTTTATTTTTTATAAAGTTAAATTAATTTTAACTATTGATTTTACTTGGATATAAAAGTTTTATGTATCGCAAATAGACTTTTCACATAATCTTGCATTGTGATCGATACTTAGGCAGTCATATTGTTCTTAAAAGACCATTATAAATGATATAAGTGATATATTTATGCGAAATTATTGTTCCTTATTTTTTTAAGTGACACAGATATACATACACGACACTTTGGCATGAAAGAGAAAAAATAATTTCATACAGTAGACCGATAAATTTATATTTTTTGGTCTATTACCTTTGCAATTGTACATATGTGATGCTGAGGAGTAGGACAATTATTCACGTATTTAAATATTCCATTGAAATAAAAAAACCAACATCACGCCACGCATTTATTATCAATTTTTCATACTTATCCGAAAATATAATTTCAAAAATGTCGACGTGGTATAGTCAAGTTTGTTTTCGGGATATCTTGGAAACCGTGAGGTTTATCGAACTTTTTAACTAAACCTTTTTTGAAAAGCTAATAAAACAGTCGACAAAAAAGATTTTAAGTAAAAATCTCACAAATCTCATGGTTTCCAAGTTAAAAATAAAATCACTCGGTAATTTCACGTTTTACTTCGGTCTCTATCTTGCATTACACCTTAGAAAAAAGCAACGATTCCTAGTACGACTGATAAACACCTTCACACACATAACCACAAAGTAATTAAACAATTTAAACACGTAAAATTTGCAGCCGTACAATATCAGCATGCGAATGCTTTATTTGTATGCAAGTCAATATAGAAAATTTGGTTTTGAATCGACGGCAATGATATTCAAGGACATTTGCCACGGAAAATATCAATCATACAGAGGATTTAACAATATTGAAAGTAATCGAAAAGTTGGAGCAAATTCATATATTATATCATAAAGACTTATGAGATACACCGAAAAATAAATCTCTAAAACAAAAATCATTGAATCGCTCACAGAGATTGACATTGAAATTGCGAGTGTCTGAAATTAATTTTAACCGCTAAAAACAATACTGAGAAAAATAACTAATCTTTCTGCAGATGAGAAAAAAAATCGAGGGATTTTTTTTTTCTCAATGTTTAACGATAATGAAACGACTATTAAAATATAAGAACGTAGTTAAGTAGTAAAAAAAAAAAAAAACTGTGCTTTGTCCCTTGTTTTCATTGAGACTAAAAAAAAAATTGATTAATCCGATAAAATGTGGCTGTTGAGCAAAAAAGGAAAATTGATCGAAAAAAATTTTGTATGTCCAATGGAAACAAGAGATTAATGTAATATATGGGAAATCAGCCCACACAATTGATCAGCCCGTCATATTACTAAAAATTTATTGTTTATTCTGGAGAAAAAACATCTATATAATTTTCATGTTACAAAAAATTCATAATATTTTTTATTATATCATAAAAATTATTTATATTTGGTAGCTGTATAGTATTAATATTTATTAATCAACTTATATTAACATTAATCCAAAAAAATAAAAAAACAAAACCAAAAACAAATCAATCAGCTTTACATTGTAGTACTTAATTATTTGTGCAAATAATTGACGGTGTTATTTTTACGTTTTTGCGATATAATATAAACAGAAGAAAAAAAAAAAGAATTATAAAAAATAAAATTTGCAAATGGCTCGAAAAATATTGTGAACAGATTTAAAAAGGCTGTGCAGTCAATAAAATGATTCAACTCACAGAGTATTCATATTATTATAACTATATTATATATTATTTTAATACGCAACTAAGAATGGAAATAAGTTATTAAATGCAGGGTAAAATATATGAATATATCCATTAAATAATATATTTTAATATACACCGTTACCCGCCGGAATTATCGGATATGATAGAAAAAAATAATATATCTATACGTGTGCATTTTACCCGCAGTTATTAAAAACAAAACAAAAATCCCTGTTTAATGGCATATGGAATAGATTATAGTAATATTTATTAGAGTTATAAATTATTTGACTATATATCGAGTATGAAAAATTAAGGCACATAAAAGATCTTATATGTGATTTTTTTATCCTCCTTTTTCCTTTTAACCAGTCAATCCTGCATATTTAAAGGTCACGAGATTTATTCAAGTCTTAAAAAATTTTAAATATCATTTCCCATCTTTTTGTCTTCCATGATATCAACCGGAAGATTTCATACTTGAACATCAGACTTGAAATTGTTCGATTGTTGACAATAAAAAAATATAGTTTAAATATTAAACTAGTAAAGATATGTAAAAAAGAAGAGGCAAGACCAAATTATCAACCTGGTCTGTCCGAGCTTCGACAAATGATAGTCCGGTGACGGTCAGAGTGGTTCTCAGGACAGTTGACCAGTCAGGAATGAATCCTGATAAATTTCAACGAAATAAAACAAATTTTAGTGTAGAACAAATATTTTTAGCAGACTTACCGAGAAAAATCAAGGTGAAAATCATCGCGAGTTGGCTTAAAATGCACGCAAAAGTTCCCTCGAGTGTCTTCGTCGAGTTTGGCCACTTGCGTTTGCCCCATTTAACACCGACGACGCTGGCGGCTGCGTCCCCGACTCCGACCGTGAGAACTCCACTGAGGATTGGCAGGAGTTCGAGGCTATTTGTGGGCATCCAGAGGGGAAACGAAAGACCCGCATGGAGGTACAAAGGAGTCAGAGAGACCAGCGAATCCTTTTCATCCACGAAAGACGAAAATCCGCTCTGCAGAATAGTCCCAAGTGGCGGCACATGCATTAGCCGCAGCAACTGTCAAAAATTTACCGTTTTCACAGGTTTTTAAGTTTGATCATTGACTGTAAAAGATCTATAACAATGTCCCAAGGTCCGCTAATCCGTGCCCAAGTATTATTTTTTAAATCTTAGACGATTTTATATGTTAATTAAAAAGAAAAAAAAATACCTCGAGCATTAGGAATACACCCATGATGATTCCACTTGCCAAATAGAGAAGCGTTGGCTCCCATATTACTCCTGGAATGTAGACAAAGACCGCGAGAAAATGGAAAATTTTTCTGTCAGCCGTTGTAGCGTGATTATCTGATAAAATTTGATATGCTAGGAGACCAGCTCCTATTAATAGGCAGATTGCCCAATAAATTACCAGCAACACCTGAAACATAAGATGATTATCGATATGTTATATTTTAACCCCTAGAATTTTAACTTACCCTTCTGGCATTTCCAAACACGAAAAATAGCATCCAGAGCAGAGGACTTCTATCCAGCAGAACGTGCAGGATTGGTATTACAAAAACGACGAGTAAGCTCAGGGTTGTGAAGTAAAAAACATTGGTCGCCTGCATGGCGGGGAAGTAGGTGCTCAGGAGGCACAGGACCCCGACAAAAATAATGCAGACCTATAGGAATCATTGATTAATAAATAAATAAAAAAGAAGCAGTTGTTGTGCAGTACCTGCAGAATAATTGTGGCGATGTCATCGTCATGAAGCGGCGGCAGGTGATATCTCAGCGGAAAGTTTGTCCAACTCGAGAGCAGGAACAAAACAACTCCGTGCGTGACAGCAGTACTCTCGCCGAGCGTGAAACAGCGCGGGAAATGTGACATAACCTGTAAAACTCCCCAGGTGCTGAGAGATCCGGCGCCCAGACCCCAAGAAACACTCGCGATCAAGCCTGCACTCGTTATCAAGCACATTTCAGAGTCTTCCCTTGATCTAGCCTAAGGGATAATGTACCTTTATTCGCCCAGAGCAGGTAGAGCATGGACATCAGGCCAGCGGGCAGGAAATAAATTATTTGGAAATCTCTCGTGGCAGTATTGTCGATTGATAATTGAAGAATAAGGCAGGCAGAGCTTATTATTAATCCAATACCGGTGACTCCCACTAGTAAACATATTTCCGAGTAACTTGTATCCTCGCGGAGGAAGGTTGCGACCGCGGTGATTCCCACCAGAGGACATAACCACAATCCGGTGCTCGATTTTGGCCTGTACATGGCAAAAAATTATAATTTGAGAATGTACCTAGTTAATATATAAATTTAAAAAGAAAAAACGAATAAAGCTTTTCGAGCATTGGACTTGATGAATGTAAATTTTTAATATTGAAAGCTTGAATTTAGAGGTTAGACTGATATGTAATGTTTATTTGGTACTTACCGATGTAATATACCGCCAGAATGCAAATGTTTTAATATTTTCTCATCTAAATGATTGTATATTGATATTAAAAAGTCCATTTTTGTTTAATACACACGGTAAAATCCGTAAAATATACTATTATGAAGACATTGTAGAATCTTTACACTGCGTCATTTTATTATTTTAGTGTGTGCGCATTTTGGTAGCGTCCCCACTCCCCAGTTAGGCGCGAAAATTCAAATTTGGAGAACGTACTTCGCGTGTCACACACGGTAGTCGATACGGCTGTTTGTTTGTTTTGGGTGTCATTTTGTCCGGGGTTGGAGCGTTTCTATAGGTTAAAAAGCCATTTCCAACTTTGAGTCAAAGTATTTTTGTTTCACATAAATTAATTATTTATAAAAATATGAAATCTTTTCACCGTCTAGTTATTGAATAAATTTACTGTAAAGTTGACAATTTTAACACAGGCTCTTATGGGAGAGCCACAAAAAAGTGTCAACTTTACGGCAAATATATTCAATAACTTGACGGTGGAATGGTTTCATATTTAAAATATAATTTTATAAGTAATTAATTTATGTAAAAAAAAAATACTTTATGATTCAAAGTTGGAAATGGTTTCTTAACCTATAGAAACGCTCCAACCTCCTTAATTACAATTGAAGTACAATACGATTTATAAATTTAAATTTCTGCCACGAGAAGTTTCACTTCAACCGTGTGTACTGATTGCACACACACACACACTCTTTTTTATAATAATTTCCATTTATCAACTTATTTAAACTCATAAAATTATCCTGATTAATAATTGTAATAAAGAACAGCTCTTTGATGAACTTCTTTATAGACTTTTGGACATTTTTGATATGTATAAGGACATGCAGGTAAGCTACAAAGCCGAGGGAAACTTGTTAAGTTCTTTTTAAAAAATGTTTCCGGAAAAAATACTGCTAAATCAAATAAATATAGACAGAGGGAAATATTTTTTAAAAATAAAACACAATTGAATAATATTTTTTCGAAGAAAAAATTTAATAATGCTGTAAATTTTTTATTTTCACTATAATGTATGATTTTTTTTTGTTTTCATTCAGTACACTGATTTTCGAACAATGCAATTTTACTATAATTTATTATTCAATGTTGTATATCTCTCACTGGATCTGCTCATAAAAGGGAATGTTATACGGGGCGTAGACACACGGGTAAAATGTAAAAAAAAACAACGTAGTTTTCTTTGAATTTTTAAGTTTTACCATACTTAAACATTCATCAACAACATTATTTTTTGAAAAATAAACAAATTTTAATATTTTTTTATCTGTCAACGAGTTTGCATGTTTAATGTAGTTTCAAACGTGTAATTTAATCTTCGAATGAGTATATAAGTTGATAAATGTTTACGTTCAATACGTTATATATGCCAGCATTAAGATTCAACAGATTCTTGCGTCTTCGACACTACGTAAGTGGTGAATATATTTTAATTGCTCTTCAATTGCGCTGCGATTTGATAAAATTAATTAAGCCGTTGGTAGAGGAGTCGTGCGAGGTGATTTCATCTTGATTATTTAATTCCGGCTCGATAGCTTTAGCCAATTGCTTTCCCAATTCAACACTGCATAAAATTTATTAAATTAAAATCATTCTTTTAATAAATTTGAAAAGATTTAGCAGAGTTTTTCTCTCCTGTGCATCCTTAATTATCAATCAATGCTAAAAATAAGGATTAAACATGATAAAAAAACAACTTACCCCCATTGATCAAAGGAATTAATGTCCCAAATGATTCCTTGGACGAAGATTTTGTGTTCGTACATGGCTGAAAAATTCCCCAGGTTGATATTATTTAATTTTTTCGCTTTCAATAAATGTTTTAATGCACTCCACTCACCAATTAATGCGCCTAGTACAAACGGCGTGATTTTTTTCACAAGAATACTATTCGTTGGGCGATTTCCCTCAAAAACCTTGTGCGGCAATAAATTATAAATTTGATCCGCGTCCAACCCGGATTTTTGTAACTCTTCTCGTGCCTGATCAGGATTTTTCCCCTTCATCAGCGCCTCAGTTTGCGCCAGGAAGTTTGACAGCAGTATTTTATGGTGTAGATCACCCTGGACCTGTGAAAATTTTTTCAATGAACATTTTATCACCTCGAAATTTGGCTTTTATCACCTCGAAATTTGGCTAGTTTGAACAATACAGAATTAATGCGGTGGAGTGATACCTTATTGTGTGAGAGCACGGGCGCAATAAAATCCGCAGGCACCAGCCGCGTTCCCTGGTGAATCAGTTGGTAAAACGCGTGTTGGCCATTAGTTCCGGGTTCTCCCCATACAATAGGCCCCGTGGAATAGTTAACAGTCGATCCAGAGCGTGTCACGTATTTTCCATTGCTCTCCATGTCCCCCTGCTGGAAATACGCTGCAAATCGGTGGAGATATTGGTCGTAGGGCAGCAAAGCATGAGTTTCAGCTTTGAAGAAATTGTGATACCAAACTCCCAGCATAGCGAGAAGCACTGGGACCTGAAATGACGACAAAAAAATTAATTTCCTTCAAGATAAATTGTCTTCTAATTTATACATTTTGCTCTAGCGGTGCTGATTGGAAATGTTGATCCATAAAATGCGCTCCACTGAGTAATTTCTCAAAATTATCAAACCCAATTGATAGACAAATTGACAGGCCAATCGCTGACCACAGTGAATAACGTCCACCAACCCAATCCCAAAAGCCAAACATATTTTTCTCATCAATACCAAATTCCTTGACTTTTGCGTTGTTTGTCGACAGCGCAACAAAGTGCGATGCCACTGCAGCTTCCTGGAAAACCCATAAATTAATTGGATAAGAAAAATACAATTTTTTAAAGCATTTCCTTACACTTTTCAGGTGTTCAATGAGCCACATTTTAGCAGAAGTTGCGTTGGTAATCGTTTCTTGAGTTGTAAATGTCTTTGATGCAATAATAAATAATGCAGTTTCTGGATTGAGTTTTTTCAGAGTCTCGGCAATATGAGTACCGTCAATGTTGCTTACGAAATGAACTCTTGGGCCTACGTGATAGGGCTTGAGAGCTTCAGTCACCATGAGAGGACCCTGTGGAAATAATTTAATAATGTTTTGTATAAATAAACTTTTTTTTTCATTGCGAAATAAAGATGTCTTACCAAATCTGAGCCTCCAATTCCAATATTAACAACATCTTCGATAGGTTTTCCCGTAAATCCTTTCCATTCCTTGCTCAAAACCTTTGGGAAAAAAATCTTTTAATGCGAAAAACTAGGCAATATCTCTATGCGAATTTGTTCAAAGTGAATTTTACTTGATTTGTGAATTCTTTCATGTGTTGTAGCACAGCATTAACGTCCGGCATTACGTCCTTGCCATCCACCAAAATTGGGGTGTTTTTTCTGTTGCGAAGGGCAGTATGTAAAACCGCTCGATTTTCTGTAAAATTGATTTTTTCCCCAGCAAACATGGCATCACGAGCTTTTTCAATGCTTCTGGCTTGAGCCTATTCAAATTTAATAAAAAAATAATAAATTAGAACTTTTCATTCGAAATTTTAACAGGAAAAAAAATGAAAATTATTGACAGAAAATGTACCAGGTTGATAAGTAGGCTGAGTGCTTTTTCATCCACACGATTTTTGGAATAGTCAAGAAGGATAGGCCCATCTTCAGGAGTTTGAAGAGTTAAACTATCAGAAAAAAATAGATGTGAAAATATGATGCAATGTATGACTTTATTTGAGAAACTTAATATAACCTATATTCACAATTTATTGTAAAAAATATCTTTTCATTTCAGTATTTCATTATAAAACAACAAAAAGTAACAACTGCACAAGGCAGGATAAAACTCACCTAAACTTTTTAAACCGTTGAGGATCTTGTTGAAATAACTCGGCAATTTTAATTCTCGACCCAGTGCCAAAAAAGTACTCTTCCAACTGCTTCCAACTTGGCTCATTGAGAAGCTTGTCTTTTGGATCCATGATTGATTCTTGAACAGTAAACTGGAGTGCGTGTATAAATGATTCCAACCGGCACGTATGGTTTTTCGGAATTTGATGTCCTTGAATAACCTTCACGAGAGGTTTGATATTCTGTCATGGCCCAGTCAGGTGCGGGAGGGAGGGGAAATGAAAGTGACGATCATAACAACAGTTGGTAATGCAGAGTCACACAGTCATATTTCCCGCCAATAATGTGGATCTCTACATATATATATATATATATATATATATAAATACTTGAAAGAAATTTTCAAGCCCCCCCCCCC
>MVJL01004215.1:0-38615 GCA_002156465.1 Macrocentrus cingulum
TGAGGCTTCTGCTTATTAATGCCAAATATAAATATTGCTTTAGAAATTCTCCTTATATCCATTTAAAGGTTTTAACCTTTAAGAAACAAAACTTTTTTTGACTTTTGAAAGAACAAAACATGATTATCTGTAGTATATTTATACTATAATTCGACCGATATACCAGTCCTCATAAAATTTTTCAAACTGTTGCTTGCATTAATAAAAACAAAGTAAAATTAAAATTATTTAGTTGATAATTTTAGCGACAAAATTTTAAAAAACGTTACTCATACTCATTTGAGTTCTGAATAGAATAAATATCGAATTTGGTCAAGTTTTTGCTGATGCACACTCACACCCAATCGCTCGTGCCGCAAGCAACAGGTGCATGCACACTCATGATGGGCGCAGAATAGTATAACGCTATTGGTCCACGTGCCCTTTTCCCTTAGGTTCTGCGACGTAGCATGCTTGAGCGAGCTATCCGTGGAGAACTTCAGAACAGCGAGCAATAGAACGATCTCACACGTTGCGCTTAGGTCCTCTGCCAAACAAATACGTAAAAGTAAAGTAATAAACGATCAAAGTGTAAAAAAGTTCAGTTTACTGTGGATATTGCTGTGTCTAGCAGAGAAGAATATTATTTTTCATAAACTCTCAAGTTTGAACGTGCTGAATAAAATGAACCCTTTTTTGCAAACTGAATGCTGGCAGGGGGTCCTGATAGTCACCGTGGGCTATATTTTCTACTACGGACTGTTTAAAATACCTCTGGTAACTCTTGCAGTAGTAATTATGCAGGTAACAGTAATTTTTTATCTAGTAATCAACGAAATTGCACAGCTAACCTCTCTAACCTCACTCTCAACCCTCGTGTTTCAGATGCTCTCGTTTGCTGGATATATTACTGACATGTGGGACTGTGACGGCGCACCTATACCAGAGCACAAAGTGCTTGAGGACCCATCTTGGTCGTCAATATATGCATTGAACTTGGAGCGCAAATCGCACGGTCTTCTTTTCCCCATCGTAATCAGCTGGTTCATCTTTGTGGGCGCCTATCTGGAGCCAAAGTATGGGTCTATACATTTCGCCTTGCTGCTGGGATTCATTGCACCGGCATGTGGCCTCATGCACATGTTCTTTGTGTGGGCATTGACACCGTGTTTCAATATGTGTTCTATGGCGGGCTTGACATCCATGCTGCTTACCCTTCAAATGATCACATCCGTCGAAATGGGATACGTAAAGGATGGAAATTGCGATTCAGTGCACAAGCTTTTGCCTTTCATATTATTATATGGATATTGGATATTTGTGGACAAACAATCGTTCTACTTCCAATGTGGGGGCATCGCCGTCGGATTCATCTACATCTGCGTCGAACCCATGGGTACGCTCATTGATAAAGTAATCTCAGGACTGAGTGAACGAGACTTTGACAATTTCCGTGTTAGCGCTACATAGTACTTTTTTTTATTGTCAAGACCCAATAGATTTATTATTTCCATAACCTCTTTTGTACTTTACACCAATATTTTTGACCTTTTTCAAATAATAGTTACCTAGAATATTTGAACAGTACGAAATAAAAAATTACTGACTATTTCCGTTAAATTTCTTATTATTTTTTAAATATCTTCCAAATAATAAATTTAAGATGCACAGGATATGAAAAATATGTCAACAATATAGTTCGTTATTACATGCTTTATTTATTTTTTAACACTGTGCAAAAACAATTAATAATAAATTTAATATCTAAGATTATTGATTAGTGTGCATTATTTTCGTTTGACTTATAATCTATCTTGAATTATTTTTTTCGTAAATAAATGAAACATTCGACATAAAATAACTACTTGGTACATAAAAACGGCAGAGAGTGAAAAATCAGGTCAAAAACAAAAACAGTCAGTGAGAAAAAATGAAAAAAAAAAAGTTTTTTTTTTCATGTTTTGCTCATTTTTTAAAAAACAAAAACTTGACATATTTAATGGCACATTTAAACTCGCAATTAAACTATCTTATAATAATTAATTTCACGTTGAATAAATTCCTGTTCAGCGTATGTGGAATTATTTAACATCACAAGTATATCTTTGAAGCCCAAAAAAAACCTCAAAAATTTTACATGAGATTTAAAAACCTAAAAATATTTGATTTCCGTATAGAATCAGTCAAAGAAACTCAAACAAATATAATCAGAACAAAAAACATACTCTCTGCTTTTTTTTACTCACTTTTTTTTTTTTTTTTGAATTATCGTATTTTTAAATTCATGCTTCGATAGAAAAATAAAAATTGATTAATTGTATAATTGAAATGCATTGGAACAATTGTGCATTATGTCAGTCATATGTCGTTTTTTGCAGTGATAAAAAAGATTAATTATAAACTGTTTTTTTTTTTTTGTTATTGAGGCTATTTCTGTTATTGATCCTTTTATTTTCTTAAAACGTTTTGCAAGGTCGCTGAAGGCACAATTTAAGCTCGATAATATTTACTAATCTTTTTGACACTTTAGGAACGATTTACTTATAGGCCTCTTTTGGCAGTTTAATTATCTATGCATGTAATAATAGTGGCACACAGAAATGACTTTTTAAAATTAGCAAACACACTTACATATAAAAAGGACGCTCTTATCTTAATCTCCTCAACGATCGACATTAAAGAGATTTCTTTAATTGCGCCCAAATAGAAGAGAGTCGCGAACGGCACGCATACCCGGCCGATGAGGTGGTAGAGATGTAATCATCCATCGGAGAATTTTTTCCCGGGCAGTGCTGTGAAAAAACCAAAAAATTTATATATTCACGATGAAAGTCCTTGATTTTCTATTTTCTATTATTATTTATTAAATTTCAGAATTCTGATTTCTGATGAAAATTGATTTTTTTGTTTTAAATTTGCATAACAAAAAGTTTAAATAATAATATTATTAATAAAAAAAGTAACATTTTTATAGTCGAGCAAGTTTTAAGGATACATCATATAATGATCAATAAATCATAATTATTTTTGAAATGTCATTAAACCTTTTTAATTATCAAAATTAAAAAAATTCATAATTTACCTGTTTGTGTCGTCAATTATTGGGCAAATCTTGAGGAAATGTACGCCCATAGTAATCCAGACAATGTACACAGTATGCCCAGGCTTAATATGATTTTGGCGAATATATCAATGGGCAATGGTATCCATTCGTTGATTGCTTCAATTATGCCATAAAAGACTGGCTCGATTATATTTGCTAGATGATTTGCAATGGGTGAAGCGACATAGTAGCTGAACAGCTGCAAAATTTTTTTTTTTTTAATTTATAGAAATATTTAAAACAAAGCCTACAATATTCTTCGATACACTCTGTAGCTTTTTTACATACCCCTGTAAGAGCAGTTTTTATTATATGAACTACTGCGAATGTCACTAAAACAACAAAACAAATCATGTAAAATCACTATTAATAATAAATTATTCTCAGCAATGAGAAAAAATATGGAATATTTACTTTTTTTTAATTGAAACCCACGAAATCACTCGAAAAATCCTGTTTCGAGCTCGTCAGAGGTCTATGTGCAACTGATACAAAAATTCCGTGGCCTGCCTAACATGACTCGTAGAGGTGTAACGTATAAAAGTGTATGAAATCAAAATATTGTTTACATCGACACCTATGTAGTCAGTGTCTGGCCAATAAATATCGTTCATTCCCCTAGTTGCTTAGTTGTTGCCTATACTGCGATGTGAATTTTGACCTCCAAGGGCACAAATTACTGGCGTAACAGTGTGGTGAAGGTTATCAAGAGCTTCGTGAGCTACGAAAATGCGTCGGTTGAACAAAAATAAATTCCAGCATGCTCATTTTCGAGGATATGCTTTTGCCGGACCGAATGTCGAGAATTACACATCCGAAAGAATCTAAGAATGTAATGTACTTTATGTAATTAATTATATCTCTCTATTATTTCGATTATTTTTACTTATATCTTATTGACACTAAAAGGCCTGTAGTAGCTCGCAAGCCTGGAATGACGTTTTTTATGATAAATTAATTATAAGAGACTTACATATAGAAAAGACGCTCTCATGTTGGTCTTCTTAATGCAATCGACATTGCGAAGAGTCCTTTAAACGCGGTAAATCGTCATTGATGCCGCGAACAGCACGCGTACCCGGCCGATGATTGTATAGAGGTGCGCAATCATCGTCCATCGGAGAATCTTCTCCCGGGCACTGCTGTAAAAAAAAAAACAAAAAAAAAATCTATATTCCGCGATGAAAGTGCTTGATTTTATTATTATTTATTAATTTGTAGAACTCTGATCTCTGATGGAAGTGGATTTTTTAATTGAAAAAATTGTTTTTGCTAAAAATTTTGTAGAAAAAATTTTTAATTAACAAAATAATTACTGAAAAAAATTCAACATGTTTATATTCGAGCAAGGATATTAATAATTTATAATTCTTTAATTAGTGTAAAATAACACTAAACATTTTTAATTTAAAAAAAAATCAAAATTTATCTGTTTGTATTGTCGATTATTGGGCTACTATAATTTTGGTTGATAAAAAATCAAAATATCAATCTGAATGTTTTAAAAAATTTACAAATTTTTGATTAAAAAATGGGTCCTTAATTTCTTTAGTATTGCAGTACTGCTTCTGGAGCCCTAGCTCAAGTTCATTTATTTGGTAAATGCAACAACCATGGTGTGACCACTGCAAAATACTGAAGCCAGAATTTGCGAAATCCGTCTGAAATGCTGCTGGATTTTTCACCGAGTGCCCAGTGGCCTCAATCAAGGTCCAGAAGGTGGAAAAGACACTTGTCAAGAGAATAAGTCGATAATATCTCTAAGCACATATGTAGATGCTCTTGCCGGACCGAATGTCAAGAATTACATATCCAAAAAAATTGTATTAATTATTCTCTCCTGTGAATCTGTAATCTATATACCAGAATCATTAATTGCAATTTTTTTTAAGTAGATTTACGAGTTTTTATGCAATTTTTTATATAAAAGAAAAAACAGCAATTGATAAAAAAAAAAAAAATTGATACTTTACACCAATATTTTCAACTTTTTTAAAATTACAGTTACTTTGAATATTTCAAAACAGTACAAAATAAAAAATTACTGACTTTTCCCATTAAATTTCTTACTATTTTTTAAATATCTTCCAAATAATAAATTTAATATACAAAGGATATGAAAAATATGTCAACAATATAGTTTGTTATTACATGTTTTATTTATTTTTTAACACTGTGCAAAAACAATTAATAATAAATTTAATATCTAAGATTATTGAGTAGTGTGTATTATTTTCGTTTGACTTATTTTTTCGTAAATAAATGAAACATTCGACATAAAATAACTACTTGGTATATAAAAAAGGCAGAGTGAAAAATCTGGTCAAAAACACTGAGTAAGAAAAAATAAAAGAAATTTTTTCTTTATGTTTTGCTCATTTATAAAAAAAAAATGCTTGACACATTTAATGGCACATTTAAACTCTGTCAATTAAACTGTCTTAATAATTCATTTCACATTGAATAAATTCCAGTTTAGTGTACGTAAAATTGTTTAACATTACAATTATATCTTTGAAGCTCAAAAAAAGACCTCAAAAATTTTGTATAGGATTTTAAAAACATAAAAATTTTTAATCCACGTATAAAATCAGTCGAAAAAAAAAAAAACTCAGACAAATACAATTAAAACGAACAAATACTCTCTGCCTTTTTTTACACACTTTTTTTTTTTTTAAATTATCGTATTTTTAAACTCACGCTTAGATAGAAAAATAAAAATTGATTGATTGTACAATTGAAATGCATTGAAACATTCGTGCATTATGTCCGTCATTTGTTGTTTTTTTGCCGTGATAAAAAGAAAATTAATTATAAACTGTTTTTTTTTTTTTGTTTTGTTATTGAGGCTATTTCTCTCGATCTTTTCATTTTCTTAAAACGTTTTAATTTGCCCTTAATTCAAAATATATCTTATTTAAACGTTTTTCAATTTAAATAATCAATATTTAAATTGAAAAATACATTTTTACGAGCGATTAATATCGCAATTACGCAAAAATAAATAATCTGATTAATTAGGCTTAATCAAAATTACCTGTAATCATTAATCTAGATATTTGAGCGTTTTTTTTTTCCATAATTATGTAAAAAAGTCACCGAGTAATATCAAAAATAATCCTTGCAAACACACAATCCAATTGCAAGGATGCTTAAGGCACAATTCAAGCTCGATGTGATATTTACTAATCTTTTTGACACTATAGGAACGATTTACTTACGCCTCTTTCGGCATTTTAATTATCTATGCATGTAATAATATTAGCACACAGAAATGACTTTTAAAAATTAGCAAACACACTTACATATAAAAAGGACGCTCTTATCTTAATCTCCACAACGATCGACATTAAAGAGATTTCTTTAATTGCGCTCATATAGAGGAGCGCCACGAACGGCACGCATACCAGACCGAGGTGGAGGTGGTGGTGGTGGTGGAGATACCATGCATCGGAAAGTCTTCTCCTTGGTAGTTCTGTAAAAAAGAATTAATATCCAATAAAATTTTGTTTTTTTTTTTTTTTTTAATAAAAATTCTGATTCAACTACTTAAAACCAAATTTTGAACGTTTTAATAAATGAAATTAATTGATTAAATTTGAAAATAAATGGATAAAGTTGTTTTTTTTTTTGTAATTCAACTGACCTACGACGTTTTCCGGTCGAGTTGCGTAGATCCTTGAGTGTGTTAATCACTGGCACAGTCGCAGGATTATTATTCTGCGGGCAGTACTTCACCGTGTGAGCATTGTCGCCATTAACACCGCATAGGGGACACTTGTAGGCTCTGCAACAGGTGAGTAATCATATGTTGATCTATGAAAATCTGTATATGTACATATTTTTTTCTTAGAGGAAAATAATTGATTCTAGAAAACGAAGCTCAGGGGTCGTCGACCCATGTTTGACCTGACCATGAGCAAGCGGCATCAGACAAAATAGACAATTGTGCGGGGAAGGTTTTGCGCAGAACCTTTCGGGCTCGTGCGTGTATTTATAATTTATTTCCTCGAAATCTTTTGCTTCACATAAATGTAGATTTTTTTCAACAGTCCAAAACCAAGTTTGAAAATATGTCGTAACAGTGTATGTAAAATTATTTTCAATAAAAATTCAGTCGTTCAACTGCGAAATTTGTCTCGAATTTCTTTTTTTTTTCGTTGCTGTATAGTAGTGTATTAAAATTGATCGCAGAAAAAGAATTAGCGGTTGTTGACCCTTATAAGCATGTTAAACATGACCATAAGTCAGCACAGCACGAGACAAAATAAGTGTACAGGGGAGGTTTTCAGTCATAGTAAACATATATACATCTTCTGACAAACACACTTCATCATTTCCCCTCAAATCTTTTGCTTTTGACATAAATTTCTTATTTATGTATAGTAATTAACAGTCAAAAATAGGCAAGTTAGAACATGTCCGCACACTCACGAGATTTTGTGGAGAGTAGAAATTGATTGTATGCCGGAAAAACATTTTTTTTTTCTGTATAATACAAAATAAGTATACACAGCTAAGAAATATTAACACTGCAAAAATTATTTTTAATAAAAAATTCAATTATTAACAGAGAAATTTGTCTCGATTTTTTTTTCTATAGTCAATTATTTTCTTATTTCTTTAAAAAACACAATGAGATGAGAATTTTATCAACTTTTACGAGTAGAAAATAATTTTTTTTTTTTCCAGTTTTATTGTTTAAATTTATTTTTTAAAGCGGTTTTTCAAAATTTTTGATTTATTAAACTAGAAATTTTTCTAATCAATTGTTACTTTACTTTAAAAACATGTGAAAAGATTTTTTTATTTTTTTGTTAACCGTTTTTGACGTTTTTTTTTCCAAAAAAAAAAAACTAATTAAAATTTATGTAAGTCTTGTGAGTATTTGACGTCACGTGTAAAAGATTATGAGGTACAGTATAAAAAAGACGTCTCTGATGAACAAACCCTATTAAGTGTAAAAATTTGGCGCCAGCCCTCTCGAAAGAACGAAAAAAAAAGTCAACAAAATCACGTAAAACTCACCTCAAAACCGGGCAAACGACAATTCCGTTGGCATCTTTCAAAAAGTGACTCTTGTAGAACTTGGAATCTTCGCCGTTATTTTTGCAAAAGACACACTCTGATGATATGGGCTTCTTACTACGTCTTTTGCGGAAAAACGGCAGCGGAGAGATGCCTTTGTCAAGATCCGGGCAGTACTCATAGTCGCGGCCGTTGTGACGAAAATCCTCCAATACTTCGTCGTCTGTTAGAAACAGAAAAAAAAATTTGTACATATGTACATTCGATTGTTTTTTTTTCGCCGACAAATTACAAAGCCAGTCGGCTTTATTTCATCGGAGGCCTTCAACGCGCGGTACACTTCCAAGACGATCGAACGTACGTATGTAAACAAAATGGTTACACGAGCGCGCAACGAAGCCTGCCAATAATTTTGTCTCCCAGGAATAGGTTTCTGGAGGACAAAATTTCCGAGAAAATAAATCGGGAAAAGTACTCGTAGGTACAAACAACTAGAATGTTTCGAAAATATTAATTATTTGTACGTTTGTCAACACATAAATAAGCGAAGCGTTGATAAACATTTCGTGGTAAATATCCTAGTTCGACTGATGCTAACAAAGAAGTAGCCTGTGCACGGGTTTGTCTTTGTGTGGATTTTTTTTATCTGTCGGTCTTTCGATGCACGCTAAAAGAGGCATAGGATAGATTTCCGAACGTAAACAAAAATTCTGAGGTTACAGGGTTTCAAGTGACTGAAATACATAAAATTTGACGCTGACAAATTTTATTTACAACGCACCACACAAAGAAACTTTTCACAAGCAACAGAGGATTTTTTTTTCATTTTCGACTCTACCGGGTAAAACATGTGTGATGGGCAATTGAAAATGTACTACAAAAAAAAAAAAGTTAAATTTTCTCTGACTATTTCTGCGTGCACAAATCAAAGGGCACGTGAAGTGTAATTTCTTCCATGTGGTGATGACCGTCGGGCTTCAAGTGTCTAGGAATTTTTTTCGATATTTTTTTTATCAACAAAAAATTGGTAAAACCGGTAAAATAAGAGTTGCATGCTTTTATTGCTTTAAATTTACCGTAAAAATCTATTTTTCACATCGAACAATTCAACAAAAATTAACCAGATGAATGAAATGGATCAAAAAAAAAATTTATAAAAAATAAATCGACAAAAATTAATAATTTAAATTTTATTTTATAGGTAATTCCTTGAGTTTAATAAATATCTAACATGAAAATTTTGTAAAATACAGTTTTTTAAGTCTATTAAGTGCTGAAAAAAATTGCAATCCTACCGTACAGATAAATTGAAATGATCAAAAATTAATTTACGTAAAAACAGTTCGACGCAAATCGATAATTTTGATTTTACTTAAAAAATAATTTTTCCGGGTTAAAAAAATTAAAATTATCAAACGTAAAAATCCAATTAAATCCCTGGTTTTAGAAATATTCGACAAAAAAAAAAATGCGATGAAAAAAATACAGGTTAATTTAATGAAAAATTCATTTAAAAAAAAAAAAACAGGCCGACAATAAGCAATAATTTTCATTTCACATTAAAAATACATAATTTATCAAGTTTAAAAAAATATCTGCAGTAAAAACCTCATTTTTAAGATATTTTGTGACAGAGGAAAAAAAAAAACGCGATTTTGCGTCGCGACAGGTTGATAGATAAATCAAATTTCCTATAAAACAAATAGATGAAAATCTATAATTTATGTCTCATTTTAAAGACAATTTTTCACACTAAAAAGAATATTTGATGTAAAAATCGGCTAAAATTCACAGTTATCAAGATATCCTGCTATAAAAAACATCGGAATTTAGCGCGGGAATTTACATATTCTACGGAACATTTCAATTTTTTCAAGGATATCAATAGTAAATAAAATAATTTACTGAAGGTCAAAAAATGGGCAATATTGAGCAGATTAAAATTCCTAAGCTGTATTATCGAAATATTCGAAAACAAAGCCCTGCGTTCGTGATTCCGATTTATTTGACGACAAATAAGGATGGATATCGCATGATAAAGCCTGATAATACGAAATAAATACGCAGGAATGAAAAGAAAAAAATTATTTCATCACTTACCACTCGGCTTACAGATGTGACCGATGTGCCAGTCCTCAAAAAGTCGTGACATTTTCTCTTCAAAAAGTCGTTGTACTTCCTCCTCCAGGCTCGGATTGCCGGGAAAATAATCAAGGAGCTTCGAGATCGTCATGGTTGCCATGAGAATCAGAATTCAGGAGTAAATATTAGTCAACTTCACCAACGAAGGTTCGAAAAAGACTGTGAGATTGATATTGTATCGCCTTCGCGCGAAGTACAGCAGTCCTGGCGAAATGGGGAGGTGGAAGGTGCAGTAGCGGGGGAAAATCTTCTGGCTTGTGATTGGTCAACGGTGAACCAATCCGGAGCCAGTTTACCTCATTAACATGATTTATTCAATTTATCATAAAATTAATGATAAAAATATATTAAAACAAATATCTGAAAAAAATTCTTCCCTCAAGTAAAAGCTAAAAAACAATAAATATTCTTTTATAATGCATTAGTACATCTGAAATATATTTTTTGTTTTCTCAGGTGGGAAAATGGCGCCAAGTATCGTACAGTTTAAATTATCTAAGGCCCATTTTGTTTAATATCTGGACTATTGTATTCATTAATTCTTGCGTCAATTATGCCAAATCGCATTTTGATTAAGTTGCATAGTTAAATATGCATCAACAAATATATTTTTTATTTCAATCTAATTAAAAAATTGATTTTTCATGTTTAAATAAATTTATTTGACATTTTAATCAAATTTTTTATGCAACAAACAGTGTTTTTGGTGAATTTTCTATACATATTGTCTTTAAGACTGTTTAAACAAAAAAAATTGGAATATTGTCCGTTGAAAAAACATTTCTAAAATATCAATTCGCCTTCAATGCTTTTGCAAATTAATACCAAATATAAATTCTAATACCAAATATAAATTCTGCCCTTAAAAGGCTTTTTAACTATTTGAAGGTTAAGAAACAAACATTTTTAAAATCATATTTTGACCATTTTTACAGATTTCAAAATTGGTAAGCAACCTCTAAAAATGCTTGTACCGGGCGGATTTTTTTTTTAAAAACTCTTAGAACATGTTAAACTATGTTTTTTTTTTATACCAGACCCGAAAAACAAAAAATGGTCGGTTTTTTTTGGGTCACACTAGTGTATAGTGTACATCAATTGAGCAGACACCGTAGAACACCGACTTTTCCGAAAATTAATACTTAGAAATAAAAAAACCATCCTTAAATTTGTTCCTTTTTTTTAAAGAAATTATCCCATAATAGCAGACTTTGGCCACAATACGTCAAAAATTATTATCATTATAAAAAATTATAATGATATGTTTTAAATGAAAACAAAAAAATTTTTAGACTTTCAAAAATCAATTATGAATGCAAAAAAATTATTTATTAATTTTTTTAAAGTGAATTTTAATGCACCCTAACGCTAAAAAAACTGACACTCAATTGGTATATATAATTGACGAAAAAAAAAATATATCTTCATCAAGTGCAGAGAGTAAGGATGATTGACTTCTCTGATGTCTGTGGAATAAAAAATATATATTATACAATGGGAAGAAAAATAATGGCCATTCGTCAATTTAATATTTCAAATATTTGTTTTTACCGTTTATCTAATACTGTATGTTACACAAATTCCATGTTTTATTATCAGTGGTCCATTCTATCTAATTCTATTGCCCGTTTTTTCTATTTTATGCATGCATATATTTTTATATACATATATATATATATACTATAAAATAATATCATATATACATATATAAATGCATATATATACCCGTTATATATATATGATTTTGGAAAAAAATATAAGGAACAACAAATGATGGAGAGAGAACTCGTAAGGAAATATATATGTGGTAGATATACATTTATATATATATATTTTTGTTTTATTCACGTATATATATATGTATACAGCTAGGAATGCACATAAGTGTACGATAAGTAGTTAACTATAATTAATTAGGTTGTATTTGTTTGTAGTAATTTTTTTTTTCATTTTTTTTTTCAATTTTTTTAGTTTCTTCTTTTTCGCCTCTTCCTCTTGTGTATAAAACGATGATACAATTACTCACTATTTTTTTTTTGTTTGTTTATTATTATTTTTCTTATTTATCAGTATACTCGCTTATTAGCAAACGACACACAATTATGATATCAATTAAATTGTTTTTTTTTTTTTTAGTCTCATTATTATAGTCTTCGCCTCGTCTAGGAAATTTTAATGCATTATCTTCACGCACTTTAATTGCATTTGTTTTTGTTCTTCTTTTAAATTTATTTATATATTGTATATTTCAGACCAGTGAAATTGTGCACACAAAATCATGACCATTTACGAGAATTTGAGGTTCAAATGAATGGCCAAACTTGCAATTTTCTTTTTTTTTTTTTTTCAAAGAACGATTTTGATCTAGGAGCTATTTTTACAGATGATTTTTTTGCGGCCGGGAGATGAATTAAAAATGTTGAAAAGGGCGATATGGGAGGTGTTGAGGATGGGAATGGAGAAAAAAAAATTTTTTTTTTTATCCTTTCTTGCGTGATTTGGGCAACTGTGTGTATCTCAAAAATATGGCCACCCATTTTGGACCGTTTCTTTTTGCTTTATTTTATTTATTTATTTATTTTTCATTCATTATCACTAATAAATTGAATTAACGATAAATATTTTTTTGTTTAATACTTCTAGTCGTATACTCTGGCTAGAGTAAAAAGTGGTCATCGTGTGGTCTCGTCATGTAAAAAAATTTTTGTTCTGATAAAATAAAGAAAAAAAAAAAACAAAACAAAACAAACAAATTGTAAAAAAAATTTTTGTTTCTTCAAAAATATCTATACATTTATATTTTTTATATTTTTATTATCAAAAAAAAGTATTTTTTATTAATTTTTTTAAAAGAATACCGTTTTTTTTTTAAAGAAATTTTCTTTATAAAATTTTTTTTTTTTATTTTTCTTTATTTTTATCATTTTTTGGAAAGAATACGATCTTCAAAAAACAACAAAAAAAAAAAGAAAAGTTTTTTATGTTTACAACGACGAGAGACAAGTTTTAATATATGTTTTTTTGGATTTTTTTTTTTTTTTTCATGTATTTTTTGTTATCCTTATTTTTTGTTTTCTTAATTACAGAGGCAATACAGAGCGTGCTTCCAGCGTGTTTCATTTATTATAATTATGATTTTTTTTTTCTTGCTCTCTTGATATGCGATAAAACGTATTGTTTTACGACTAACAAACTAACAAAAGACGAAAAAAAAAACCTTACATTTCTCATTTGGTATGTCTTAGTCTTATTTTATTTATTTTTATTTAAATAAAATGACGATAAGTATTTTACGAGTTGCTTCATTTTCTTCATTATTATTATTATTATTATTATTTTTTTTTTGTTGTTTTTTTTTATTTGCATTTTTTTCTAGTTCCATTCCTTATTTACTCATATTTTTTTTTTTTTTTTCTTTTAATTACAGATGTTGCAAAAAACAAAAAAATTTTTTTTTCTTCACTATACCCTTAAATTCAAGAATTATATATCACCTTTCACACACTGCAACCGACTGAGTAGTTCACTTTTATGCAAAAAACACCTCTGTATGTATATAACATTACTTTTTTATTTATTTTTTTTCTTGCATTCTTTATAATTTTAATTATTTATTATTATGGTAGCATTTTTCAACAATGAAAACGCAAGTCTATTTATTATTTTTTCTTATTTTCCTTCTTTTATTCATGTTTTTTTAATTATATAAAATTTATCTTGGTCTCTACCTAAAATCAGCGACACTCGCAACGCAATTAGTCAATCAATCAAACAATCAATCAATCAATCAATCAATTATTTAATTGGATATATTTTTTTTTTGTTTTTTCTTTACTCGATTTTGCGCAGTCTTTGGAATAACAGTAGAAAAAAAAATTGTTTTTTTCAATACCGTCGAAAAAAAAAAAATCTTTAAAATACATAATTATTAAATCAATTTTTTTAAAAACATATATGCAGTAAATGTGAATTGCATGTAATTTTTGTTTATGCATGGCGAGTGTGAAAAAAAATTGTATTAATCTTTGATATAAGATATCATTTTTCTTGGCTTCTATAAATATTTTCATAATCCTTAATTAACTATAAATTAAATAAGAATAGTTGCTTTTTTCCATATTATTTTCCTTTTTCTCGCACGCACACTCGTTCTCTCTCTCTCTCTCTCTCTCTTTCCTCTACAATTAATGCAATGTTGCTAGGGAATACTTGTGTTTATTTTTTTTTTTTTAATCTTCACTCTCAGACCACCACAATTCTTGTGTGTTTTTTGATCAACTGTAAAAGCCCAAACAAAATAAAAATAAGAAATAAATAAATAATTTGTTCGGAAAATCTTGAAAAACTCATCATGTCATTTTATCGCAATATTCTTTTTTTTTTGTTAGCTTTTTTTTCTACTATTATTATTATTATATCAATTACCGTATTGCTGTATTTTACTGGAATAAGATAAATTACATAGAAAAAGAAATTTTTTCTTTCAACAGAAAAATAAAGCAAAAAATGTTTTTTTTTTTTTTAAATTTTGATCTGTTTCTAGCTTTGTGACAACTAATAATAATAATAATAATAATAATAATAATAATAATAATAATAATAATAATAATAATGATAATAATAATAATAGTTATAAAATTAGTACAATCAGGTTTTTTTTTTTCTCGCATTTTCTTCATGGGACCAAAACAAAATTCTATTTCAATAAAATTTTTTTTGCACTATTATTACACCGATATTATTATTTACAATTGGACGTGAAGTTTTGTTGCTTTATTAAATTTAGTAAAAAAAAAAAAAAAAAAAAAAGAACCAAATTCACCAAAAAAAAAGTTAAAAACATTTTTTTTTTTTTACATTGAAACGAAAAAAAAAAAAATGTGACGAAAATGAAAAAACAAGAACATAAAAACCTCGGTCTCAAATTACACATACACACGAGAAACTCTAAGAAAAAAAAAAAAAAAACAATAAAAGGGAAAAAAAATTAATTGAAAAAATTTTCAATCAATTTTTTTTTTCATCTTTTTTTTTTCTTTTTCTGTTTTTCTTTTTTTTTTTCATCTATAAAAAAGCTCGCAAATATATCCTCTTAAATAACACTGTATTTTTAACGTTATTTTTACTTTTTTACTCGATTGACCTAAAAAAAAGTGACTACAAGAGAGTGCATACATTAATTTTACGATAATTCTATATTTACCACTGTTTACTTTTTTTTTTTTGTTTCCTTCATTATAATATATATAATATATATATTTGTTTTTTATTTTATCTTATTTTTTGTTTGTTTTATATATAAAAAGAGAAAAAAATATAATTTATCGCGCAAAAAACACTGCGTCTCATTTTACATTGCTTCGCGATGTTTTCTGTATTTTTTTGCTTTTTTTTTTTTTTTTTAATTATTTTCAGTTACTTTTTGTTTTCTTTTTTAAAATTTTATAATTATTATTTTTCTTCACCTATCTCCCACCTTTTCTCTCTCTCTCTCTCCCTCTCTCTGCGGCATTTTTATTTAATTTTCATGTATTTTTTTTTTTTTTTATGTCCCAGTCAATTTCTTATTTTCGACTCTGGCACCCGTGAAAATTCGCTCTCAACTCGATTGAGATTTTTTTTTTTCTCCACTTTATGCGATATATAAAAAAAATTTTTTCACTGCATTATATGCATATAAAAAAGTTATTCAACCTGGAATTACAATAAATTTACAATCGCATTGTCATGAATCGCGTAATGTGAAAGTATCAAGAAACAGAAAAAAATCAACAAATCCAACTATTTTGCAAATTTTACTAAAAAAAACAAAGAAAAGTATATATGTATATATACACATACATGTACATTAAACTCTGAACATGTATATATATGGAAAAACACATATATCTGCATATATACACCCACATCAACACGATACACACATTTTTCACGTATAAAGCCGCATATATACACACTAATATATATGTATACATATGTAAAAACATGAATAAACATATTTACGTGTATTTTCAAACATGTTCATACACATATATGCACATATATACATGTGTACATAGGATAAATGCTAATAGTCATTCGATATTTCGTGATTATCACGTGTAAATACGGGTATATACGCAATTATATACATGTATATATGTATAAAAACATGATTAAACATTTGTTTAGGTGTATTGACATATTTATATAAATATATCCACATTTTTATATGCATATATTTATACATTTTGTTATATATTGTCACATATTTTGATATTTTCACGAATATATACGTGTTATATATTTGTATATGTATGCAAATACATGGATGAACATGTGTGTGTGTGGTTATGTGGGCATGTTTATACGCATATATACATTACACAAATATGAATATTTATGGTTGAAAATTAAATTATATTGTCACGCAATGATTTAACATAAAAAAAAAATGAATAAAAAAATGACAAACATCTATAATATTTAGAGACACACTTAAAAACACATTTTTCTTAATAAATTTGTTCATTTTGTCTATTATTAAAAAGAAAAAAAAAAAATTAATATTTATTCATCATTCTCCATCAATACTCGCCGACATTTTTTTTTTGTTTCATTTAGAAAAAAAATTTTTTTTTCACTCAGATTTGCATGATCGTATTATTTTTTATTTTGTTTCATTTAGAAAAAAAATTTTTTTTTCACTCAGATTTGCATGATCGTATTATTTTTTGAAGAAGTTTGTTTATCTGGTCAATTTTTGTTGTTGTTGTTGTTGTTGTTGTTGTTGTTTATTTGAGATGAAAATTAGTGAGAAAGCGAGTGAAGAGATTGGAGTAGAATCTTCGATTTTGTTTCATTTAGAAAAAAAATTTTTTTTTCACTCAGATTTGCATGATCGTATTATTTTTTTAAGAAGTTTGTTTATCTGGTCAATTTTTGTTGTTGTTGTTTATTTGAGATGAAAATTAGTGAGAAAGCGAGTGAAGAGATTGGAGTAGAATCTTCGAGGATCAGATCGTGGAATCGATTATTGTTGTTGTTGTTTATTTGAGATGAAAATTAGTGAGAAAGCGAGTGAAGAGATTGGAGTAGAATCTTCGAGGATCAGATCGTGGAATCGATTGAAAAAATCGTTGATTCATGGGATTAAGATAAGGCCTGAATAGTTAGGGTTTGCTATGATCATTATTAAGACTGAGAGGATCATTATTTTGTTTTTGATTGGCCGTTTCACTGACCACACCGCCGCTCATTAATTTAGCATTATTATTTTCAGTATTTGTAAGCTTTGAGTATTCACGTTTACGCTGTAAACTCTCAGTTTTAACGATTGTTATATCTGGATTATTTTCCAATACTGAACTAGCAGCTTTAGTTACACCAGGTATTTCAATATAACCACCGCCTTCACGTTTTATCGTTGATGTTGTTGGTGACGATAGGATACTACTCGTTGTGCCGCTGGCATTAAATTTTTGAATAATATCATTGACATCATTGTCGGTTTCATTTACACCGTCAAGCAGCGATGCTCCACCGCTCAATTCACCAGCCAGAGAAATTCGATCTGGGCCTTGTAGGGTTGATAAATATGTTGCCAATGTGTGGACGGTGACATTGAGAAATTCTGCTGCACGGAATAGAGTTATTTCTTTCCGTCGTAGTTTTGCTAATACTTCCGCTGGTCCGGGCTCAGACCAAAAGTCTCGAACTCTGTAAAAAATATTTTTTTATTTAAGTAATTAAGGTTTAAAAAATATTATAAGTAATTTAAAAACTGTGGAATGTTTTAAATGACCGAGAAAATGATTTTTTTTTTTTTTTTTCAAGTGAAAAAAACTAATGTTTCCCATGACAAGAAATAAAATTTTTCTAAAAACAATCAAATTGTCATTGAGATCATGAATTTATCAATCATTTTTTTTTTTTTTTTCATCAAAACTATAATTGAAAAATTATTTTCTAACATCCTGATGAATTTTTTTTTGACATTTAACGATATTTTTAACGAATTTTCTATAACAATACGATTTTTTCTCATTTAATTCTTGATAATATATTTTTTTTAATTGTTTAAATAAGATTTATAGATCTTAAAATATTTTTTAGTCATTTAAAAATAAATTTATAACATTTTTGATGGAAATTTATCACAAATATGATTTATCAATCGTTAAACTCAATTTTAACAGGCTAAAAATTTAATTTAGACCAATTTTTTTAGATCAATATGTTTGTTTAATATTTTAAAGTAAAAAAAAATTGTTCTTTGTTTTTTTTTGATACAGTTTACACAAAATTTAAGAATATTTAAAGGAGAATTTAATTTTGTATAAAAAATATTTTAAAAAAATGATCTTATCAAGTTTTCTCGTATCAAGCACATATTTCGAGATAGCGTTGATTAATCAAAAAAAAATTTTTTTTCACTGATTTATCTCGAAAACTAAATAAGATAAGAATTAAACACGTTGATAAAACTTTTTTTCTTCATTGATAATCAGATTCCTAATAAAAAAATTGCGATTCACGGGTTACCCAAAAATTTCCCACGAAGAAAAATTATACTATCTATTAAAAAACATAAAAATTCAAATAAATAGAAGAAATTAACAAAAAAAAAAATTTTTTTTCCAGGCTCTCAATATTACACGAAATGCTTCAAAAAAATTTTCTTATTTTTTTTTTCTACAGAAGATGGTTCAGAAATTATTTAAAAATACATCATCGAAGAAAATAAAGATTTAAGGCCGTTAAAATAAAAAAACTAGGGAATATGTTCTTTAAAAACTGTTTTTTCATCCTCTAAACATAAAAAAAATATCTCTAAAACAACAATACAAGTTTGAAAAATCATTTTTATATAAAATAATTAAGAAATTTGCCCTCAAAGCCACTGTAAATCGATATTAAATATAAATTTTGCCCTAAAAAGTTGTTTTTAACTATTTTAAAGTGGCAAAAAATTGTCTTTTAACCTTTGAAATATCAAAAAATCATTTTCAAGAGTCGAATATTAAAAGAATTTTGTTCTATAAACATTTATAGTCCCATTAATTGTCAAATAAATTAATAAATAAAATTATAAAAAACCTAAAAATTGAAAAATTTTACCTATAAGGATGTTTAAGGCAACCATAACTGTCTCGATATCTTCCGTAAAGAGTGCCATAAGACACACCGAGAATTTCCGCCGCAGATTTCATCTCAAGTTCCTTGCTTTTTATCGCATCCATGACACGTCTCGTGAAAGGTTCTTCCCAAAACTCCTGTCGCCGGCCCGTCGTCAGGTAATCATTCATCTTCACTACATCTCGAAATTGTTCAGGAATTGCTGGATTCGTCGCATTTGAGTTCGACGGTGTGCTTGGCGCTGCTTAAAAAAAATTCAAAATTAGAAATCAAAATTATTAAACCATTTTCAGTAGGATATTTTCATCATAAAAATCATTATTTTCTTTAAACATTGATCCTTAACCTTCTCGAAACATTTTACCATTGTAAACCATAATTAAACATTGAAAAATTAAATGAAACTTGTGAAAAAAAAAAAAAATTTCAGCCACGATAAATAAAAATCTATCCTGTGTATTTGAACAAATAAAAGCTTAAAATTTTTGTTAAAATATCCTCTATCAGATGTACTAGAATTTTTCAGTGACGATCAATATTTTCGATTTTTCCAGCCTTACAGACAGAAAAAATAGATGAAATCTTAATTTTTGTATTTAACGTGCTGCTATCATTTTACGTAGAGATTTTTCAATAATTTTAGTCTATCTTATAATAGCATCTTTTCTTAATAAAATGCTGCTTGATTTTTTCAAATTCATTCATTACATCCGCTAAAATCGTGGCTGTAATGAACCTCAGTTTCAACTGAACCTAATAACAAGTAGATAATTGTAAAATTAAATTTTCTTTTCGCAATAAAATCATGAAAAGATGAAAATATCCCCATGACAAATTTTTATATCATCTAAAATGATGAAAAATCACCTTTCTTTTCTTGGTCCGACGATCCTTCCTCTTTCGACAAGTACGATAACTAGAAAGAAAAAAATTCCAGTGAAAAATTCGAACTTTTGGACGCAATTGAGGTAGTAAATAGTCCTTACCACCGGTAAAGGTGGGTCATTGCTCTCGCTCATCATCATGTCGTCGTCCCAGCTCTCGTGATCGCCCTCGCTCATCATTTCCTCCTGTAAAAAGTGACAGGATTAAAACTCAAGGCATCTACAGCGACCGGGGTTACATACATTTCCCGTGATACAGGTGACTTTTGGTGTGAAAACATCGTGCGCAGACGGTGGATCATCTAGTGGAGGTCGCCCTCGACGTCTCTGCTTTGGTGCCGGCGACTCGTCGGCCTCTCCCTCGCGCAGCACTGTCTCCACTCCCGGACTGTGTCCACTGTTGTTTATGTCATTTTGTGCGGAATCACTGCGCCAACTTACTTCCGCCAGGCCTTTAATGTGTAAATCCTCAGCAGTCTTCAGTAACGATGATAATCTCGTCTAAAAATCAAATTTTATTAGTCACATTTTAATGGAAAAAAAATTTTTTTTTACAAACAAAAATACATGGTCGAACCATAGAACATTCTCATGGCATTAAAACTTAAAACATAAGTACGCTATCAATATTAAACGGAATTTAGGTTTAAAATGAAAGAAAATTTTTTTTTGGTGTTTTTACCATCACAAAAAATGTATTACAGTGTTAAGTAGAATTATTATTTTAGAAAACGAAACTTTGAAAATAAAAAAATGTGAAAAAGTTTCAATTTAAAGTTTCATTAAAAAAAAAACGCCATTCAGCCTTATCCGAGATGGAAGGTAGATTTTATTTGTATTATTTTTTATCTACATTAAAAATAATGAAAATAGCATAAAAGTTATAGTTGAGTAGGTCATTTTAAAGATAATTCCATAAGCTTTCAAAAATGAGCTATCTCTTTTCATTCTTAGGATATTCATGAAAGAAGTTATGATTTTAGCGTTTTTAGCAATTTTCAGATGAAAATTTGACTATAAGCACTAATAGATCTAGTGAAATCTAACTAAAAAATAAATAATTTATTAAAAGACAGAAAATATAAAGGGGCGTCCATTAATTACGTGAGGTGTTCAACGGGGAGAGGGGATCCAACTAAATCTTTCCAAATCTCACTTGGGGGAGAGAGAGAGAGGCGGTCTCGGCAAATATCACGTAATTTTAAAAAACGATGTAAAATTGCGTAAAAGTAAGGTTAAATTAAAGTAAAAAATTTTTCTGGAATAAAATATTGAAAAATCAGACACAATCATGTTTAATATCGTATTTGTGTTTTTTTTTTTTCATATTTCAACGTATTTACACCCAAAAGACAAATTTTGAAAAATTTCACGCGAGATTAGGGGGGGTAAAAATCGTCCGTAATCTCACCAGGAGGGAGGGGAGGTTAAAAAATCCTCGAATATCCAAAAAATTTAACTTAAAGAAATAAAACCGATGGGTCTGTTTAAAATTACGAAAAAAAAGACAAAAAACCCGCTGGTTTTATTTTTTTAAGTTAAATTTTTTGGGCATGTCTCAAATTTTTCATCTTATTGCTTATTATTTGCTGTTTTTTTGAGTATATTATCTATTTTTCTTAAATAAAACAGTTTAAATTAAAGCTTTTTAACCTTTTTTTCATCGAAAAATAAGCTTATTCGCATAAAGGGTGTGTGCAAAATTTATAAAAAATTAGTTACATAGAAAAATTCCACGTTTGCACTTATCGAAAACCCGGAAAGAACTGACTAACGTGATCGAAACGTTGAAAGTATTGATTTTTCACTGATATCAGTACACGTCAGAGATAACAAAAAGCAATTATACCGGGCTCCCCTCGGATTTTTCCACGATAACTATCATTACTTCCCGGGTTTTTGCTAAATATTAAACGCCGTTAAAAATGCAGTGAATAAAATTTTTTGCAAATTGACATTCCGCTAATATTTTTATGTCATTAAAATATATTTCCAAGTGATATAGATTCACGTAAAACCACGTGTTTGTATCGAAAAAAAAAAAAAAATGCCGTTTACACCCGAAAAAAACAGCCCGATTGCATCGAAAATTGATGCAATTAACACGAAAAAATTGCAAGAGCTTTCAAAAGACGGTCAATAATGAAAAAAAATCATAAAAAATTTTTTTTTACAAATAAAGATCAAAGTGTCTTGTACAGAAAAAAAGATTTACAATAAATTAACTAATTGAGATATTGGCGAAAATAAGACTAGGTGAGTGCAGAAGCTTTATTGCTTCGTATAAAAGGTATGTAATAAAAAATCTACTAATGAAAAACTCGAAATTCCCGTGAAGTACTTATCAAAAATTCAATTTCATATAAGTACAAATGAAAAAGTACTGTGAAGCACTTTGAAAATTGAACTTTTGATTAATCCATATTAAAAATTCAATTTTGAACAAGTAGTTAGTTATTATTAAAAAATTTAACTGTTTTTTTTTTAAATAATAAATAATTTTTTAAATAATAATAAATAAAATTAAATTTATTTTAATATTGATGAAAAAAAAATAGCTATAAATTTTATAACGAATTTTAATATCGGTATGTTAATCAACGAAGAAAAAAAACGAATTAATAATAATAATAAAATAATTTGTCTTTAAAAGAGGGATTTTTACGGCACCGAGGCCTTGGCTGGTGTTCCAATTATTTTTATTGGAATTTTTCAAGAAATTTTTTCATAAAGGAAGTATGTAAAATATGGGAAAATTTTGCGGCAGAAAATGGAATTTAAAAATTAAACTTGAAAATTGTAAAAGTTGATAACAAAAAATATATTTAGAATAAAAATTTTAATATAGGTAGTATATAACTTGAGAAAAAAGTTTATAATGTAATTTTAAGTGCTATTGGGTACTTTTTTTTTTTACTCACATGGTCGATATTGATCTCGCCCTTGTACATGAATTCAACTAGAACTTTGATATCGGAAAATTTGACGTCTCTCATGATGACAATAGGGTCTTTCTCCTCGTACTGCGACAGAATTGTGTCAAAGTACGTACTGCAAGCACTCAGGACAACCTAAATGCACAAAGGATCAATTTAATTATCGTCATCAAAGTGATTTAATTAAAAATTTTGCTATATATTAAAAAAAATATCGTTAAATATTTATCATTGATCACAGTTATTTTAGAATATTTCATTAATTATTAGAACTAGGTGATTTTTAGACTGAATCTTTTTTCTAGGCAATTTCAAGAGCTACAAAAAAGATTTAGAACGAAATTTTGATAAATCTAATAGTTTTTGATTTATCTGAGAAAAACAAAAACTTTCCACTAACAAAATTGAGTAAATGATAATACAGAGTCATTTTATTTTACAAATATCTCAAAAACTATTAGGTTTATATGAAAATTTATAAGGACCTTTTTTGTAGCCCTTGAAATTTCTTACAAAACAGGTGGTACGATAAAATCCTCTAAATTCACAAATTCAGAAGATATACAGCGATATTAATGCTAAAACGGCATATTATGTAAAAAAAAAAAATCTCAAAACTAAGATAAAATTTGAAACGTATTTAAGATAAAATTTGAAACGTTCGGTTAAAGTAGAAAAAAAATTTTCGTAAAATGTCTAAAGAGGCACCTTGAAAATCACGCAATTTTCGTGTTTTTCGCCGTTTTTTTGGCGATAACTCGGTAAATAAACAAGATAGCAAAAAATGTTATAGAAAATAAATAATTGACAATTCAATTATCTCCAAAAAACGTAAAATAAACTTTTTTGTAATTCTCTCAGTTTTTGAGATATTACTGATTTTATAAAATTCCGATTTTTCAAAATATCTCAAAAATGAAGCCGAATATCGAAAAAACTTATTCTACATTTTTTGTAAAAAAATTGATCCTGAATCATTTTAGTCTTATAACATTTTCCACTATCACGCTTAGTTACCGAGATATCAGTAAAAAAAAAAGCAAAATAATCGCGAAAATGACGAGATTTCCAGGGGGTAGTATCGTATATCCCTGGCATTGGACGAAAAAAATTTTTTTCTTTTCGATTTCAATCAAATACCCTACAATTTATGGTTAATAAATAATAATACATGTTAATATTAATTTTAAGAATTAAAAAAACTAAATTTTTTTTATTTTACGAATATCTCAAAAATTACAACCCCTACAAGATTTTTTCTGAGGACCGTTTTTGTAGCCCTTGAAATTCCCGACAGAAAGGCTCTCTAAAAAAAATTCCAATCCCCCTCAATTTCTAATTAATTTCCACGAAATAAAAAAAAAAATCATCTCATTCATTCGTCTTCCCCATCTGCGCCCTTCCCCCTGCCAAACAACCCTGAGAAAAAAAAAATTAAAATTTCAAAACTTCACCGCAGACACATATACATGGAATATTTGGGGGTGCCAGCGAGATAGAGGGCGAGTGAACGAGCCCAACAGCGCGCAAGAAGTACAGAGAGCTCGAGCGAGAAGGGGGCACGAAAAAAATTGAAAAAAAAAAAAAAAAGCCAGTGGAAAAATTGTGTCTATACTCTATCGTCATAGCCCCGCCCAAAGCCTCCTCCGTGGCCAGTCAATAGCTTGAATATTTAATATCCAAGTGAAGTCCGTTATTGATTTTCTGAAATTTTACGCGGTCCGCAAATAAGGCCATAAAGAAAATGGGAACGAAGGCGTCAACTTTTCAGTACCCCTTTCCCCTTCCTTATATTCATCCCCCTTGTCACCACCCCCCAAGATTGTGTACACATATATATATAATTTTATTATAGTTCCCCTCCGTCTCTTTTATGGCGAAATACAGCGATAAAAAAAATGGAAAGAGAGGGCACGGCTGCGGGGACGACGAAAAGCAGAGGGTAAGAAAATGATGGTGGGGGTAGAAGAAGAAAAAAAAATTGAAATTATACTTCTTGCTTCATATCGAGACATTCCACGAGTAAAAGTCTTGGCCCAAGCACACAATTTTTCCATCTTCTCTGCGACTAGTACGATAACCACCCTCTGGCACCCCCTGTCCCGACCCCCGCCGAAGCCTCCATTTTCTTGGTAATAAAGTCTATACATCTCCTCGTATAACTACTATATTATAAAAGCAAGGAAGAAAGAAAAAAAAAATATAATAATAAAAATGAAAAATACAAAAAGCTGCATAAAGAAGTTATGGATTAATTTAGCTTTCTCTCTCTAGAGTTATATATCTTGGACGTAGATATAAAAACGAGGTAAAAAAAAAAAGAAGAAATCACTCAATGGTACAACTTTTTTTTTTCATCCCATATTTATTTTATTTTTTTTTGTTGCAGTGCTCAGGGGATATAGAGGATTTTACTAATTTTTTTTTTCTGCTATGGATATAGCTTCGAAACTATTGAAGCTAGAAAGATTTTTTGTAAGAAATTTTATGTACTATAAAAAAGATCTTTTAAATTATCAACTAAATCATGCATTTGGAAAAATCAATAATTTATGGATTAATAAGTAGATAGTTTTTCTTATTTTTTTGGAAAATAAAAGCTCGTATCAAAATTTTCATAGAGATCATTTTTGTTGAAAATTTCAAGAGCTACAAAAATGATTTAGGATAAAAATTGATTAAATTTAATAATTTAAGAGATATTTATAAAATAAAATCTGATAACTATAAAATTTGAATAGAATGCGTATTTTCGAAAAATCTTGAAAAATATTGTATTAACAAAATTTTGTCAAGAGTCATTATTTGTAAGTCTTGAAATTCTTAACAAAAAAGGTTATTTATAAAAAAATCATAACTCGTATGGTTTTTGAGATATTTACCATAAAGTAAAATTCAAGTTCGAAAAAATTTTTTATAAATTTATTATCTAGTATAATAAGGTCAAGGGTTGCATTTTTTTTTCTTGAATTGTAGGTAGGAAATAATAGTAGAAGGTATAGAATTCTCGGTGTATATAAACCGCCAAGTTCAACAATATTCTCATCACAGTGAAATAAAGGATTCAACGATCTCTCGGCGTACATTTACACCGGAGGTAAATTATCTACGCTATAACGTGGCATCGTATACATTCGTGTAAATTACAACGTTTTTTTATTTTCCCGCCAGTTAATTACATAATAATATTCAAAAATTTTAATGACCTCATTGCAAGAATATAATGAAATTCGTACATAAAAAAAAAAAGAAAATACGTTAAACTTATTTCTGAATATAGAAAATTTTTATAACTAAAATTCAACTAACAAACGACTTCAATAAGCCACATGTAAATACCGGAATAAATATTAAAGTATAAACTTAGTAATTTTCAACTTGCTATACGATAATACCATTTTTATTTTTTAAATATCTCGAAAACTACTGGAGCTACAGAATTTTTGCTCAGAACCTTATTTAAAGAACATTTCAAAAGCATTAAAAAATAATTCAAGTAAAAATTTCATAAATCCAATAGTTTCCGAGATATTTTAAAAACAAACTGATTCTGCAATCTAGACAATTTTAAAAACAATATTATACCATTTCGGATTTTTTTTCGAAATATCTCAAATACTACTGTAGCTAGAAAAATTTTGTATAATACCTTTTTTAAAGAGGATTTCAAGAGCTACAAAAAATATTTCAACTAAAAATCCCATAAACCTTATAGTTTTTAAGATATTTATAAAAGAAAAACTTGATGCAATATAAAAAATTTTTAAAAACCCTAAAATTTTACCATTTTTTTCCTTCAAACTGTTTTTGTAGCTTTTAAAATTCTCTATGAAAATGGTAACTATACGAAAATCTACCAAACTATCCCTTACTTATCAATATAAGTTTAAAAAAACCGAATAGAGCACTATTCGCTCCCTAAATGAAGCTAATTAGAATAACAATAGATGAACGGGGGTCAGGCCTAGGCATCAGCTGTTCCAATTGACTATTCAAAATGGGCTTGGTTGAACGGACATGCACGTATAGTCTAACATACTACATGTATAATATACCTTATGTGCCCTGAGAGTTTGTCCCTCGCAAGCGAGCGTAACATCGCAGTAAGCCTGTCTCTCCAACAGTTGTGAGAACATTGTCTGTAGATTACTGTGGTGGTATTTCCACCTAAGGCAGTACTGTTGGGGAAACATGTTCGTCATTGTTTCTGGCGTTGTGGGCTGAGGGCTTGTCGATGAAGAGAGCGAAGTGTCGCCTTTGCGTAGCATACGAACGTCCTTTTTTTAACTCACTTCAACAATTTATTACAATCTGACTATTAATCTAAATAGTCCTCCTCCTCATCTCATTTCTCCTATTCGCCCTGAAACAAATAAATATTATATTTAGAAAAAAAAAAAATTTTTTTTTTCATCAAAAGAAAGTTTCATGGTGTTTCAATACATCCGGAAAACTTTCTATTATGGTGGTAGCACGAGTCTGATTATTGCCACTCAAGTGAAATTATCTCAAGTGAAATTTCCGTTTAAAATTCAATTTATTAATAAGTTGAAAAAAAAAAATAAATAAATAATTCTTAAATGGGCAAAAAAAAATTTTTTTTCTAACAGTAAAATTATTTCACCCTAGAAAAAAAATTTTTTTTTATTTTGTCCTTGAAATTTGTAAAGGGATTTTTTTTTTTTAATGAAAGAAAAAAATTTTTTTTTTACTGTTTTATCGAGAAAAAAAAAAAAATAAAAATGAATATACGTTTTTAAAAAGTTCTCATGTATGTTTTCTTATCAGTGGGAGTACTTATTTCTTATCAAACGTCGTATTTTTGAAATTCTATATTTCGAGACAGGCGTGACGATAAGGTTGGCGTTAGAAAAACAGATTTCATCATACAAGAAAAATCGAGAATTATTATTAACTGTAAGTACACAATATATGTGAGAAATATCAATCGATTTCTCACATTGTCACTATTTAAACCCTATCCAAGTATATGTGTATTATTATTTGTAACCGCATATGCGGTCACCGCCTTCAAGTTGCACGACGCAGCTCATTTATTCTGTATATATACTATTATCATTTTATGTATACATACAATTTTTCTGCTGTCTCGTCGCAATTTTTTTTTTCTCACAATTTTTTTTTATCACAAATTTTGCCTCGCGCTGTGAGCTATTTTTTTTAATTGAAAAAAACATTATGATGAGGAAAAAAAAATCGATAAAACTATTTGTCAAACGCTGATAAGATTCAACTCTCTATAATATGTATATAATACAAAAAAAAAAAAAACGGAAAAAAGGAGTCATAGAATTATTCTTTTGATAAATTAAAGTGTGTCATATCCCCTTAAAATTTTTTATCTTATATTTATTCTCTGACATAGATATCAAATTTATGAAAAAGTATATACATTTAAACACAAATCTAAAATTAAAATTCATAATAAATCATTTTTTTTTATCGACATTTCCTATGAAAAAAATTTTTTTAAATATATATTTCAATATTTATTGATTTAATGCAATTTTTAATTTTAAACACTCGTCGATAACATGTGATATAATTAAAAAACAAAATTTCTAAACATAAAATTTAATAAATTGAGTAATTTTTAGATTTATTAAATACAATTTGTCATTTATTTCATGTTTAAAAATGTCAAAGAAATTTCTAGAAAATCCTAAATAACTAACCGCATACTTATATAGACTCACGACAATAAATATATATACAATGAAGGCGTGTAAAACAAAATAAAAGTGAGTGGCGAGCACGTGGAGATAGAAAACGTGGCTCCGAATGTCAAAGGAATCTCTTTGCCTGTTCACTCTCTCTCTCTCTCTCGCCGGTTTTCACGACTGACGATAGCGCGTTATCTCGCACGTAAAGCTCCATTCACAAGCTCCACCATTTCCCCTTTTGCGCCTGGGCGTTTCAAACAAACCGCACGCACTCGTAAAACCTCGGTATACGCTCGAGAGTGTGACTGATGTGTACTCGTCCAACACACAAGCGCTCAAGTTCATTACTATAGGTATTTTTGAAAGCAAAGAGCATTTATATAGTTATGCAGTACTAGAGATAAACGAAAAATATATTTCATGTGTAAAAAATATTAATGAAAAATTTAATTGAACAATTGACTTGTGAAAATGAACAAGTTACAAAACGCAACGACCTACAATGCTATACAAAATGCTGCGATGCCTTTATAACGACCTCCCCTGCCCCTGCACACTTCGTCGGTCATTCTTCATACACTCTCTCCCTTCCGCAGTTTGTCGACGAGCTGAGCGACTCGGCCACCGCCTCCGCCGCCTCCACCGCGCGCGGCGTCTCGATCAGCACCCGCAGCCCTCTTATAAACCCATGATCCCCCACTCGAGCCCAGCCGAATGTTACTTCGTGCGCTTTCGCGCTCCAGGGCTGTATAAACGTCGCTTCATTGCCCTGAGACTAATTATACGGTTAGACCAATTTCCCCAAATTGCTTATTAAACTAAACTAAATTTCTGATCGCAGGAAATAATAATATTCATTGGTTTCTAGAGGCTTTTTTTTTCGTTCAGATTTTTTTCAAAATTTTATGGCACTAATTTTTAATTGAAAAAAAATGTTTAAAGATTTTAAAGAAATTTTTTTTGCAGATATTAAACAGGGTAATAATTTTGAGTAGTTTTAGGACCTTTTTTGTTAAAAAAAAAAAAATTTTTTTAAAGCTACAAAAATGATTGAAAGTAAAATTGTGATAAGATATTTTTAATCAAACAAAACTCTGCTGAATTTCATAAAGTCTATTTTTTTTTTTTCTTTCGCAAATATCTCAAAAACCGTAGTACTTACGGAAATTTTACTAGAAATCTTTTTTATAGAGAATTTTAAGGGCTATAAAAAAGGTTATCAATAAAATTCTTCTAAACCTAATTGTTTCCAAGATATCGAGTAAAATACAAAAAAAAAATAATAATACAAAAACGTAAATTCATCAATTACAACCAAAAAATGTTCAAAACGATTGAAAAAATATTACTGCAGTAATGACAAGCTTTTTCACCGTTAATTTGAAGGGCTACAAAATGATTATTCCTCTAAAAAAATCCCACAATCCCAAAGTGACTGAAAAACTGGCCAAAAAAAAAAGTCAATAATTTCATTTCTAGAAAAAAAAATCCTGCAGGAAATTGAATATTCTCCTATAAAAACATCAACCCTCTCTACTTTTCTCTATCATGTAAAAAGCTCATCATTTTTTTTTTTTTCTAATATGTAGAAAAAAATCATCATCAATATCCGCATTGAAAAAAATTTCACTTCCCGCAGCATTGTCGTCACTCGCTTTCTGTGTGCGCGCCAATAATGCCGCAAAACTGCGGCAGAGGGGGGAGGAGAGCACAAACACAGAGAGCGAGTGATACGATGATTAGGAAGCGACTACAAGGGCCACTTGTTGGGCTATCGGTGTGGACGCGCGACAACGGGCGTGTGCGCGCCGGGGACCATGAGTCAATGACGCCATTTCCTGTCTGAAGTAAAGGGCGAAGCGCGGCCAAAAGCTACATTACATACGCTCCTGAACACGAAGAAGACACAAGATCTCCTTCCCTCCGCGCTTTGATGGCCCTACGGGTTTATTCTCACATACACGACGAGCGCGCGCGAGCCAGGGATAAGACACAACCGGTTTTCCGCGGCGCTCGCTCGCTTTTTCTGAAAAAAATTGAACCAGTTTGTTGTACGAAAAAACATCCCCCTCTATACGTATTATCTTTGTTTCTTTCCATGCCAAAAGGCTTTTGTCTTTTATGTAAAAACAATTTTTAAAAAAAAATTTAATTAAATGCAATAAAAAATATTTTTAAAAAATTTTTCGTTCCATTTTTTTTTTCTATTTTTAGAAAGTAAAAAATGGGAGGGGGGGGTTAATTAAGTGCAATAAAAAATAAGTGGAAAAAAAAATTTTTTTGTAAAATTTTTGTTTCATTTTTTTTTTTTTAATTTTTAGACATTAGAATAAGATAAGGACAAAAAAATTTTTACGGTTTTATGAATTTGTAAAAAAAATTGTTTTTGAATTTTGTTGTTTTTTAGTGATGATAGGAAAATTGTGATTAAGATGGAACGGATGTTGGGAGTAAGTACATTTATGACTGCGAGGATAATTGAGGTTATAAAGCTAGTATGGATGAGAGCACGTTGGGAAGAAAGATAGAAATAGCTGGAGAAATTTACTCACGAGTATAAAATAAATCTATAGTCTGAAAGAGCGTGAGCCTCGCGCGCCTGGGTCAACGTCGTTCGTTTGTCGTAGTCCCTTACCTCTGCGATTCTATATAGTGTGTATATGTATCCTGTAACTGATGATGATGGAGAAGCGAGCGAGTATACCGCAAAACGGTACATTATATATACAATAATGCAAAATATTTTAAATGCTTTAGAATCTCGCGCTGATGGTGTTTAAAAATTTTTTTTTTCGATTAAACCCTTTAATCCAGAACCAATAACAGAAAAAAAAAATTTTTCTATGCAAAAGTATATCATTATATATCGCAAAGTAATGACGTAAAAAAATTTTTTTTTTTTAATTTTTAGTGGAATTCATAAGAACAAAAAAATTTGAAAAATCAATTTTTCTTAAAAATCGTTTAAGTTTGGTTTTTTTTTTTACATAAAATCTTTTTTGTAGATAATTTCAAGAGCTACAAAAAATATTGTTATAAAAAATTCACTGAAATATGTAGTTTTTGAGATTTTTTTTAAAGAAATAAAAAAAATTGTCAAAATGAAAAGTCTTTAAATGCTTTGAAAATATTCTCGTAATGCAAATAAGTTGTTTTTTTTTTTTGTTTTTCAAGTGACGATGATAACAGCTTGCGTGTCACCTGAGTCATGGATTTTTTTCAGGTGTGTCTTCAACTTATCTGATATCCCAAAAATTTATTGCTGCCTTCGCTATATATGATAAGAAAAAAACTCAGCGATATTTTTTTCAACAGAGTATAAAAATTTTTTCGTAAATTTTCAATGTACAAAAAAAAACTAACGATATCGAGGTATACAAAAATTGCGAGGTAGTTTTGATATATCAAAAAAATTTTTTATAGGTCGTAAAAAAATTAATCAAAAAAAAAAAAAAAATTGGCAAGTGCGAGAACGATAAAACACGCGGCGTCTAATGATATTTTTATATTGTAAATATATATATGTATATATATTCACATTAAAAAAAAAAAAAAATTACGAGAGTAATAAAAATTTTACTTTCCAACTTTTTTATACACGATATTTTACTATCTACAAAAAAATCCATTCTAAAAAAATCTCATAACTCTCGCGTTTGAGATATATTTTCATATAAAAAAGCAGTTTTTTTAGTATAAAAGAATTTTTTAATTTAAATGCACAGAAATCTATGTTTGTTCTTTTTGATTATGCTTATAGAAATGAAAAAAAAAAAAAGTGTGTGTCAAAACACGCGGGGTCACAGTGCGGGTCTGCTGGTCCCAAACGGTCAATAACATCAACTAGAATAATTAAAAAAAAAAAAATATTTCAAAGCAAATAGAGCATAAGGAAAAAGTTTCTATCTCAATAACATCCAATAAAAATTTTTTTCGATTTATCTCAGAAGGCATAATCCTAAACTGAAAAAAAAAAAAAAATTTTTTTTACAACACCAATATCTCGAAAAGGAGGCGAAATACGAGATTTTGACGTAGGAAGTTTTTTATAGAGAATTTTATTAGCTACAAAAAAGGTTCTATAAAAAAATCTCATAACTCCCATAGTTTTCGAGATATTCTCTATAAAAGTCGCTCTTCAACAATTTTACTTCAACTCCCACCCTCAAACTCTTCAAAATACACGTACTACCTCTTCTAAAGATCCAATTTACCATTGTTCCTAATTTTTCTGTCAAAAAAAAAAAAATGAGTATTTTTTCTCCTTCCTTAATTGCACGATATTCGCCGGAAACTACATACTTTACCAGCACACGCAAACTATGGGGAATATGTATTTAAAATGGAAATTTTATTTACATACATTTATATTTGACGGTTTTTGACGGTCGACCAATCATTTGCAATGACTTGGCTCAATGACGTCACACGATCACGTCAGGTGGAAGGTATTTGACAGTTAAAAAAAAATTATCAGTATATTTGTGGATACAACATGAATCACCGAAAAATCCAATTATTCGCACGTTTTCGCTGATTTAATTGATATTTTTAGTGATGAATTTTTTTTTTTCCCATTTAATATCTTTAAAATATAAAATCATAAATACAACCAGAGTTATTTCTGATTTTTTTTTTTACATTTTTCAAATGAAAAAAAAAAAATTCTCTGAAATATATTGCTTATGTAGTTTATTTTAATTTTTATTTGAAATTTTTTTTCCTCCTATAGTGTGAGCTTGGGTATCTGTGTTGCATGTGTATGAAACGCCGCCGAGAGTATGTACCCGCGCACACACGGATGTACATCACGCGCGCGGCGGCAAAAAGAGGGAGTCGAGAGAAGGAACAAAAAAAAATGCAAAAAAAAAAATGTAGAAGGGGAGGGTAATATTTTTTCTGTAGATTTTACCAGACGCGGTTATTATACACTCGTGGTATGAAACTTTTTTATATTAAAAAAGTTTTTTTGACATTTTTATTATAAAAATGTGCGATCGATGAGGTGAATAAAGTTTCAGCGGGCGCAACAAAAAAAAAACCAGCTGAAAAATTGCAGCGATATATATTTTAAAAAATCGATAAAATCATTTGAAAGTTTTTTTTTTTTTTAAGTATATTAAAAATTTCATATGCTTTATAAATAAATATTAAAATTTTCCAATATTAAAAACGACAAATATATATATCCTCATAATAAACATTCATAAAAAATTATTTATAAATGTATATACTCTAGTACATTGTTCTCGAAATTTTTTTCATCCAATTTTTAAAGAGCCCTACCCCTTGAAACTCTCGTTTTCGTCATTTTGGACGTTTTTTTTTGTGATAACTCGGTAAATAAATAAAATAGCGAAAAATGTTATAAGAGCTAAATAATTGAGAGCCTAATTATCTACAAAAAATGTAAAATAAATTTTTTTGTAACTCACTCAGTTTTTGAGATATTACCGATTTTTGAAAATTATTATCTTCAGAATATCTCGAAAATGAAGCACAATATCAAAAAAATTTATTCTACATTTTTTGCAAAAAATTTAATTCTGAATCATTGAAAACTTATAAAATTTTTCATTATCTCCCTTAATTTCCGAGTTATCGATAAAAATCCAAAAAAAAAAAAATCATGCAAAAACCTTGATATTTTAAATACGAAAAACACTCAATTGTTGTTCATATTTTAAGATTTTTTTAAAACATACTTTCAGCATTACAGCGACGCGATATATATTTAAAATGTATTTAAATATAAAAAAAAAATTTTCCATACATAGCATGAAAAGTGCAAAAAAATGAGAATTGCGAGAAGCACCGAGAGAGCGATAGGGAAGGAAAAAATTACATATATATGTATATACACATTTTGTCGGCGGGTGAGCGCGGGGGGGATCTTTATCAAAGTCGACGCACGCCGGTCGCCATGGCAACGAAATTGGATATTTTTTATTTTATTTTATTTTGTTTTGTTTGTCGTTTTTTATTATTTTTTTTTTGCAAGTTTTTTTCGGCCCTCCTCGAGCGCCGCATTCTCAGGGGGTGGTGGAGGCGCAACGACGTCGACGACGAGGAGGGAGAATAAGAGAAGATGAGCGTAGTTACAGTGGCGCGAGGAGGAGAAGGGTGACGCGACAGCAGGGGGGCATTTGGGGGAGGTGCGCCCCACAGTGGGGGGTGAGAGGACTGACGGACGACGCGACCAAGGGGGGAAGCCAATAATTCGAATTGAGAACAGCCAATGGCCGTGCATCTGATTTTTTGTCGTATCATCGAGGTCGAATATCCTCCAGGGGTAAAACTCGCGATAGACGCGGAGGGGGTACAGTTAAAGGAGTGAAGGAGAAGCGCGATGAGGAGCGTTAGTAAACATTGAATACGTGGAAATTCTAGGGGACCCATTATATTCTCTTCTGCGAAAGCTGACTCTGTCTTTTTTTTTCTCTATCAGTCGTTTTTTTTTTTGTATTTTATTTTTCGCACGTGGACAGTGAGCGAACTTATCTTTTTTTAATGTTTTTTTTTTATCAAAAAGCACGATGCAATTGCAAGGTGAAAAAAAATTTTTCTTCATTTATTTAAAGAAAAAAAAACCAAGTGTTGATTTTTTTTCGAATCAAATGGAATGATTTTTTTATTTTGCGATGATATTTCTATAAAAATATAGGGGTTGGATAAATTTTCATAGAGGGCTTTTTTGTGGGGAATTTTAACAGCTACAAATTAACAAATTAAATGAAAAAATTTGATAAATCGAGTAGTTTTTGAGTTAATTCACAAAAATGGAGAAATAAAAAAATTTCTAATTTAATACAATCATTTAATTTCGAAATTATCTCAAAAACAATAAGAGCTAGAGAAAATTTATTAGGAACTTTTTTATAGGAAATTTCAAGCACTAAAAAAAATGTATTCAGCAAAAAATTGAAAAAACTGAAAATTTTCGAGATATTTTGACTCAAAAAATTCCCAATCACTCTACTCTATCACGAATAACATCTTAGTAATGTAATTTGTTACCCTTGTCATATTCAATGGCAAAAAATTTCCTCTCCACGTTTCCCAACAACCATTCATTCTACACGCATCAACTATCTCCTTGAAGACCCAAAAAAAAGAGCGAAGAAAAAAAAAATTCATCCCTGCCAATTAATTTTGTTAATTAAAAACGCTAAAACCAGCGATTCCCCTCTCAAATAATCAACCTACCTAATTATTTAATCAAGGCCGCGCTCACCATCCGAATTTTTCTCGTTCCCACGTGCGCGAGCGATGACGCGTGCGTGTCAAATGCAACCGGGGGAGGAAAGCGCGTGAACGCAACGAATGTATGCGTAGCGTAGGTTCGTAAACACGCAACGTAACCCGTCCCGAGGTCCCCCACCTTGGCGTGCGCCAAGTCCATGTGTCTGTTGATAAACCGCGCGCATTCGTCGCCGCGCCAGCATCGAATTGGTCCATTCAAACAGTCCAACACAAACCCTGAACATTCGAAAACCCACAGAACCAAGCTACTAAAAACAAAAAATCTTCCACCGAAAAAAAAAATCATCAAATTCACAACTATACCCACGTCCCCCCATAAATTCAACTTCAAATCCTGTACAAACATATTTCCTAAACCGGAAATGACACGAAATATGGCGCAAAAAATAACCGTGCCATTCCACGAGAATTCAGTTATAGATTAAATTTTTTTTAAACCACCAAGATATTGATTGTTGCTTTTTATTAATGTAACATTAAAGTAGCGTGGCCGCGAGCGCGCGCGTTTACTCCAGGACGCTGCCGAGTGGGGGCGCTCGGACAGTAGCGCAAAGTGGGGTAAATCGTGCGCTGATTGGCCGGCGCGGAGTCTGGTGGGGTGCGACCAAGCGCGGAGAAAGCGGCCGGTGTCGTATGGAGGGAGAAATCGCGGAAATAGTGCCATAAATACGAACATTTTTCGTATCTTCTTGCGCGCTCTGTTTTGACAGTCACCTATAGCCGCTCTCTCTCTCTCTCTTTCGCGCCTTCCGCCCCCTCGCGGGACGCAATCGGAGGGAGCGGAGGGAATTGCATTTTTTTTCGAAAAAAAAATTATCTTATCTCTTCCGGCATTTCAGATAACTCTGTATCGAGTGGAAAAAAAATTTTTCCCGTTGTAATTATTAGGAAAAATTTTTTTTTTGTTATTATACTTTTTTTTAATAGTCCAATTTGCAGTTGTTTTGTTGCTAGACATGCGTCGGGAGTGGGGTATAGGAAGAGGTGGAATTGCGCTATGACAAGAAACAACATATATCTCATTCTCTCTGTCGCCCGTGTCGTCTAACTCACCACCCTCGCGGGCGTAGTCTGTCTACCAACCCCCTCCACATTAACGAGTCGATCGACTCGCGGTAAACGACGTAATTCCGGCTCTTCCACCTCTACTACTCTCTCTCTCTCGCTTTCTGTACTTCCAACCCCTTGACGGTTATTTCCCACCTAGCCAACTGCCCTCCCCCCGCTCGGCCGCCCCCGGGGGCCGCGTCAAGTAACTGCCGCGACCTCTCCGGCCGCTTTTCCGCCACCGATCTCTCGTGGAATATACTAGGCCTGCCAAAGTAATATGTATAGTATGATGAATCATAAATCGAATTTTTTTTTTAATTTATTGTTCATAAATTGCGACATGTGAAAGAGTTTTATATTTTTGACAGTATTATGATCTTTGATAAAACTTTTTGTTTCTAATTTTTGTTAAAAATTTTTTAATTATAAAATTAACTATTGAGAAAAAAAGTAACATTTTTTTATATTTCAAACTATAATCAAAAAATTATTTATAAAATGATATTTTTAATTGTTTGAAATTTGTTTAAACTTTTCAGAATTAAGAAAAAAAATTTTTTAATACTGCGTCAAATGTAAAAGTGGAATTAAAAAAAAAAAAATGGATTTAAAGTTTAAGGAGAGTAAAATTCAAAATTTTGAAATTTTTTTTTCTTCCATGACTCTGCAAAATAAGGAAAGTTTTAGACGAAAGTTATGAATAAATTAAATTTAATGATTTTTTTATAATTTATTCATTGGTGTTTTAATGAGTTCGTTTTAAAATTAGGTCAGTGAACAATTTTTTTTTTTTGAATTGCAAATATTTGGAAAATTACTGAAGTAAATCTTCATATAATTATGTGACAATAAAGGTACATATATCTATTGTACATTTAAGAGCAAAAAAATATGTATATTATATACAATGATGAAAAAAAAAAAATTTTTTTAAAAGATTCCCTCTTTTTGCCGTGATCGTCTGTGAATATTTTTTTTTTCATCGTGTCCGTGAGTGTCTAGTTATAACCTTGCGACCTTTCAACTCCTCCCTCTCCCTTAAAAATAACTATTCAAATCTAGGTGTATTTTTTTTTTGGTTCTATTAAGTGAAAAGGCCAGGATGTACGTCATCGTGAAGAATAATGACAATACCCGAAAAAAACTTTGAAAAATCCGGGCTTTAAATAAATTTATCATCAATAATTATTTCAACTTTTTTTTAAAGCAGTAGATATAATAAATAAAAAAATTTTTTTTTTTTTTCAAGCAAAATATAACTTGACAATTCTTCAGGAAAATTCGAAAATTGATAAAAAAAATTTTGTAGAGAATTTTTCTGATTAAAAAAAAAATCTAAAGGAAAATTTTCATTTTTTTTCACGGTTTTTGAGATATGTATTGAAAGAAAAGAGACAATATGACAAACAAAAAAAAAAAAAAAAAAAAA
>MVJL01004223.1:0-17916 GCA_002156465.1 Macrocentrus cingulum
AATAAGGAAAGGATATAATAATAGTGATAGTGTACCTAAAAATTATAATTAATGTAATGATAATGTACACTTAAAAAATATCTTCAGTTCGTATATTAAAGTAATATATGGAAGCCATTTCTGGCCCATTCGATGTCCACATTTTCGTTTTCGTATAGAATCCATGAAATCATCCATTGACGGCAGTATTTTTCGAATGTATGAATATCGAAATTATAGATATAAATATCAGCATATTACCATGGTGGAAGGAGTTGCAATTTGATAATAATTGACGGCAGTATTTTTCGAATGTATGAATATCGAAATTATAGATATAAATATCAGCATATTACCATGGTGGAAGGAGTTGCAATTTGATAATTGATCTTTGAGTTCGTAACGAGAGATATTTAAGGAAGCCGGTCATCAATGTATTCTCAACAACATATTACCATGGTGGAAGGAGTTGCAATTTGATAATTGATCTTTGAGTTCGTAACGAGAGATATTTAAGGAAGCCGGTCATCAATGTATTCTCAACATTTAAACTTTAACAATCGTATATTTATTAGTCCGAAATTTTTTTTTTCATTGAAAATATTGGTATACAAAAATTTTTATTTATTTAGCCGTCGTAAAAAGGTAAGTGTGATTTTTGTGTGATTTTTTATATTGATATCATACCGCCCCTCTTTGTAAAAAACTAGCAAAAAGAAAATCTTTCAATGAAAATTTCTGCAGTTACATTAATTTTTGAAATAAAAAATTGTAGGTAGCAAAAAAGTAGCACAATCTATTAGTATATTGAGGAATTTGTAGTTGTTTGAATGGATATATCTGAAGGTTCGTTCGATTATTGCATAATATAGTATGTCTAGTATTACAGGCGTAAAGAAAGGTACAGGTATGAAAGGTGCTGCACAAGTCGGAGGCGATTTTTCGACACATTTGCGAAGAGAGTGCTCCATTTTTGTAGTCTTTGGCAGGCGCGATGTGGCTTATCTTTTAGTCACTGACATTTTAGTTTGGTCTCAGAAGACGTGAAGTTGTATTTCATGCTCCGAGACCACGGCTAAAATACCAGAATATCCAGCACTCACCACCCGGAGACCTAGCACAAGGTCCACAACGGGAAGAGATGGTTCAGCTCATTCGCCAACAAGGAGCCCAACTAACACAACTGGCAAACTGCGGGCAGCAGAAAATCAAATCCAACAACAACCCAACAATGGACCCACCTCCACAACAGAATTTAGAGGTACCGGATCGCGATGGAGAGGTACACAAAATCAAGCCTAATGCTATCAAAATACCTCCGTTTACGAGAGAAAATCCCGTGCTTCGGTTTGGCCAAGTGGAAATGGCACTCCAGCTTTGTCGGATCACAAGTGACGTAACCAAATTTCGCTACCTGATCGTCAACCTTGACTCATCTGCGGTACCATACTTGTCTGACATCATGAATAACCCCCCAGCCAACGGCAAATACCAGGCAGTCAAAAACCGTATTATAAGTCAATTCGCAGAGACAAACGAGTCTAAATTACGACACTTGCTTCGATGAACTGAGTGGACGAAGCAAGTGCCACGCCGGCTATTCTAAGTTCAACTCACAACATCTTCAACCGGGAAACTAGGCCAGCTGTCGTGCATGGAGGCAACACACGGCAGCGCAAACTCACCACAAGAACTCCGCCTCCACATCGACGACAAATTAACACGTCAAAAATTCCTGATTGATTCTGGTTCGATAATTTCTGTGATTCCCCGAGACTCAATCGAAGAAAAAATTTATGCAACTTTGTACAAACCTTACGCAGCAGACTCAACCGTTATCAACACTTTTGGACAACGACTCCTCAACCTTGACCTTGGTCTACGAAAAACGTTCCGATGGCCCTTCACGATTGCGGATGTCTCGACAGCCATAATAGGGACGGACTTTATCGCTCACTGTGGTCTGCTCACCGATCTGAAGCAACGGTGCATGATCGACAGACAAACAGAGGATGTCCGAAGGCAACGTCATTGCCACGAGGAAATACAACATTCCAACGCTCAACCCAACGGAGAATGTCTCCACAAATCCAGCCTATGTCAATCTCCTCGAAGATTTCACTGACATCACCAAACCTCTAGCCGGCACACGCACTGCCAGTGACACTCCCGTCGCTCATCGAATTCAAACAACTGGCCAACCGGTTGCTGAGCGACCACTCAAATTTGCTGGGGGAAAATTGGCAGCAGCGAAAGCAGAAATCCACTCCATGCTGGAGATGGGCATCATAAGACCCTCCAACAGCGCCTGGGCTAGCCCTCTCCACATGCAACAAAAAAAATCACGGGACTGGAGGCCTCGTGACGATTATCGCAGGCTTAATGCGCAGACGATACCCGACAGGTGTCCTCTACCGCTCATACAAGATCCTTTCCTCAAACTTCACGGAAAAAGTCCTTTCGACGCTGGATTTAGCAAAAGCATACCACCAAGTGCCCATGGCAGAAGAGGACATCTCGGAAACAGCAATAATAACGCCATTTGGACTGTTTGAGTTCCTCGTAATACCATTCGGCGATAACGCAACTCAAACCTTCCAAAGATACATCGACCCAATCTTCAGAGACCTGGAATAGATCTTTTGCTACATAGATGACGTCATCATTCTCTCAGACTCACACGAGCAGCACATCACTCACCTCAAGACAGTGTTCGGGAGATTAAGAGCACATGGACTGTCTATCAACCTCAGCAAATGTTGTCTCGGGCAATCAGAGGTTAAATACTTGGGCTACGTAATCAATAACCTCGGCTAAAAAGCGCCAGAAGAACGTGTACAACAAATCCAGGACTATCCTAAACCCCTAATCATCAAGGACTTGCGACGTTTCCTGGGAATAATCAATTACTATCGTAAGTGTATTCTTCAGGCAGCAAATCTGCAAGTTCCACTCAACAATTTTTTCCAAGAATCACGAAAAAATGAAAAACGAAAAATACAATCGACCCCAGAGACTGAGGAGGCCTTCATCAACTGCAAAAATTGCCTCGCCACAACAACAATGATGGCTTACATTTCGCCTACCGCGCCACTCGCTCTCTGCACCGATGCATGAGACACAACAGTCCGAGCGTCTCTCAAACAGCTGATCGACGACTCCTGGCGGCCTATTGGATTTTTCTCGCCCAAGCTGACACAAGCCGAGACCGAATACAGTACGTACGACAGAGAACTCTTGGCTGTGTGCAGTGCAATCAAATTCTTCAAACATCTTCCTGGCCACAACTTTGTCATCCAAACAGACCACAAACCACTGACCTTTGCCTTTGCACAACGGGCAGACAAAGCATCACCCCGTCAGCTGAGGCATCTGGACTACATTTCACAATTTTTCACGGAAATTATCCACGTCACAGAACATGAAAATGTCGTCGCCGACGCTCTATCTCGAATAAAAACTACCGGCATGCCAACTGCGCTCTCCGACAAACCGATACAAGATGCTCAGGCAATTGACGACGAGCTACAAGACATTTTACAACAGTCAAAACACAACTTGGCACACCGAGGCGGTCGCACCATCACCCGCAACCTCAGAGAAAAGTACTTTTGGCCGGGCATCAGACAAGACACACTCCGCTGGGCCAGAGAATGCATCCGATGCTAGAGAGCCAAAGTCCAACGCCACAACCGCACAGTTCCCGAAGGAATCATGGTCTCGGATGTTCGCTTTAACTATATCAATCTCGACATTATTATAATGCCGTCCTGCGATGGCCACAAATACTGCTTGACCGTTTATTTCGTTGGCCTGTCGCCGTGCCACTCAAGGACATAACCGCAGCTACGCCAAAGCTCTCATTGACCACTGGATCAGTCTCTTTGGCACACCTCTCTACCTCACGACTGATCAAGGAGTACAATTTGAGTCTGCTCTTTTCAAGGCATTGACTATTTTCGTGGGGGAAAACAGAACAAGGACATTAGCATATCACCCAGGCTCATACGGCATCATTGAGAGATGGCACCGTACACTCAAAGCTGCGCTCATGTGCAAGCCAGAAGTTCCATGGATGGACGTACCATCTGCACTTCTCGGCCTACGCACAAGCTACAAACATGACCTGAAGGCATCACCGGCCGAAATGCTATCTGGGATGACTCTCCGCGTGCCAGGCAAATTTTTCGCGCACTCAGCCACACCTGGAGACCCTCAAGTATTTATCAAACTTTACCGAGACTTTATGCGACTCCGACCTCCGACCTGTGCCGACCTGCCGACCTCTCATCACACAAAAATACACCTGTTTCGCCACAAAGGCACGGACACGGGCATTCACGTCTTCATACGTTGTGACCACGTGAGACCTTCACTCGAGCCGCCATACCAAGGCCCGTTCAGAGTCATTGAACGCATCAACGACAAATTATTCAAAGTCGACGTCAATGATAAGGAAAAAACATCTCCATCAAGAGGCTTAAACCTCACCCGCAGACATGGCAAACAAGGATCTTCAACCTGAGAATTTTGCAGAGCAGGCAGTCGAGTTGCCACACATGCAAAGCAAACAAACTCTTGGTTCCCACTCCATCAGAATTCGAACTGTGACGTTCGCTCCCGCTCTTACCCATGACATTGAGGGGGGAGTAGATGTGGTGCCTACACTACAGTCTCCGCCAATCGAACTCTAACGGCGTGACGACATTCCGTACGCTGGTGCCACCAACCCACGTCGCCCAAAGCAGATGCTGATCCCGCGCGACTTCTAAGATTATTAATATCTTCGTTCGTCTCCGCCACAGCTGCGGCTATAACTCTTCCATATTATTACTGTGTTTTTGCGTGTTTTCATACCAGTAAATCAGAGTTTTGTACTTACACCTACTCTTCGATTATCCCGGGGGTAGTACGACACCCCCACATAATTATGCTATTCTCGAGGATCTCCGACGGGCTCCAGCTAATTTTTCGTATCTGACCGGAAATCAGCAAAACCGGTCTATCACTTAAAATTACTCAATAACTCCAAAAACCTCAAAAACCTAAAACTCCAACTCAACTCTAATCCCCGCGAAGAAATAATTGATACGGAATTTCCCAGCTAGACAGTACCCTGATGTTCGGGAATGGGTCGTGGTAATTTTTTCGTCGCCCCAAGTCAAGTATAATTTAAACTAAATTAAAAACAAATTGACTCGAAATACTAAAGACAATGAAATTAGATAATTTACATAATTTTCTATAGATTGCGGTAATTAAACGATCTCCGAATTCGGTAAACATAATCCATAATCAAACTTAAAAGAACAGACTCTAAACGGTAACAGGTAACTCAATCTCTACAAAACCTAATTAAACGTGAATAATCTTACTTGGCAAAACTCGAAACTCAAACGGCAACCTTGTTTCCGTCGATTTGACTACCCAGAAACTTGAGTTGGTCAACTGCAGCGTCAATTCAGGGAGAGCTGAATTTGGCGGTGTTTCTATTACCACTGGATCACCTCCACTGCCGGAGACTGAGGACGTTCAATCGCTTGCCCAAATTCGAACCAGACAGTATTCAGGATAAGTGCGAGGCTCCTACTGGACCTGACGTGGTAGCTAAACTCTTGCCACCTCAAGTCTATAATTTTCTTGCCGAGTACGGACGTGTTCTTGACTACGGATGCTTTAAACTCTGCATGAGAAGCCCACCCAGGGAAGTTTTTTCTGAAGGAAGTTTGGGGTCAATACTAGTGCGATTGGCACATAAACGTAAAGGAACTCTACACGGTGAAACGCTCCATTGAACTTTGTCAGGGACAGATCAAGAACAGGACGGTGATGGTGCAGTTCGACAACCGGACAGTGGTGGCATTTATCAACAAGGAGGGCGGCACGGAATCTCTAGCCCTGCTGCAACAAGCGGATGGAATTTTTGTTTTCACGCACCTCCACAACATCTCCCTAACCGCTCGCTTCGTCTCAGGAGCGTACAACTCGATGGTGGACAGCCCATCGAAAGGGAAATCGATCCCGGTGGCACCTGTCACCGTACATAGTAGACACAATCTGCGCGAAATGAGGCACTCCAGTCGTCGACCTATCCGCAACGGCTCAGTCAGCAATGACGGCCTGCTAGGTCTCCCTCTCGTCGGAAGACCCACAAGCGCTCCACACGGACGCTTTCAGCCGGGTTGAGCTAGCCTGAGTATCCCCCCCCCCTCGTGCCCAGAGTGCTGAGCCACCTGAACGAAGCCCGAGGCACGTACATTCTGATCACCCCGAGGTGGAAGGTTTTCTGGAGATCGGATCTCAAGAACCGCGCAATCAGACCACTGTTCAAGATCCCCGGCCTAGAGCTACACCGGGAAGACTTGGCATTCGGTCTCCCACCCCCGACAGTCAACGACCTCTGTTTGGTGGCCTAGCGGGTACGGGGTGGAGCGACCAACTGAACAATTGGGATCCGGCGGACAGAGAGCTGCTAGAGTAAGTGTGGCTAACAGTTTCAACACCTATGTGACGGGCGGCTACTTCGCATCCCAAATGAAGATTGCTACTTACGACTACGAGTTCAACCTCAATTGTGCCTGTGGTAAACCACAGACACTATCGGAAATAGACTTTGACCGTGTCAAGTGTATGGCTTAATCCGATCCCGTAGTACCTAAGGATATATTATCATCTGGTATCTGCCTTGCCAGCGTCGCGAGTCTCACACTTAGGTCGGGTGTAGCTCTCTGCTGCTTTTCAGAACCTTCGCCAAAGGCGCTTGGTCCCCCTTTGCTGTCTGATATTATTGGCCAAAGGGGGATAACAACATAATTGGGCGAGCTCAGCTGTGGAAGAGAAAGTTTGCAGGGCGCGAAGAAGATGCACCGCAACTTTTCATCTGAGCATGAAGCTCCGATGAGGGTCAAACGAGATCCACGGGTGCCCGAGAAGGTTACGCAGCCGTGGACCTATACTCCGGGTCCCGACGAACCCAGAGATGCCACACCCGAGGACGACCCCACCCCCCTCAAATGCCTGGCATTAAGGGGCCAAGCGAAACCTCCGGTATTATTTGGAACCTGGTGAACACATCAGGGTCGGTTTGCATGCGTATCGGAACGGCCTGTACTTCCTTACGTAGTTCTATTTATTATCATGGCCGCGGCGTATCATACAAGGACCAAAAAACAATTTTCGTCATCAGAAGTACATGCCCTACATACAAACTCCCTTGAGTGGGAAGCACGCCGCGAGGCGCGTCAACCACTCGTGAGTGGTGGAGTCAAGCTTCCTTGATACACTGTCCCACTCAAGACGATTTAATTAATTCATGCATCGTAGATGCGTGCTCATCTTTATATTTTAGTCGTTGACTTCTACCTCAGCTTATCCCCTGTAGCTCGGGTATGTGTGATCGCTAATTCACGAGGTGCCCCCACCTTAGGCACCCTCTGCATGAAGAGAGCTGCTAGAGTTATCCTGGCGCACCTCTGCCCTGAAGACCTACCAAGCCCCCTGAATAATTCACGAGGTGCCCCCACCTTAGGCACCCTCTGCATGAAGAGAGCTGCTAGAGTTATCCTGGCGCACCTCTGCCCTGAAGACCTACCAAGCCCCCTGGAGGAGATAGGTGAAGTGGTCTCAATCTAACAACGCATCGGTCAGGAACCCTATCCTCTAGGTGTTGGGTCGCGTTTTCAGCCACCTGCACAGGGCAGAAAGCCTTTCTCACAGCTCAATTTTCGTCCACAAATCAGTCATCGTGACCTTCGCGGATCCGCTCAACACAAGAGTTATCCTGGCGCACCTCTGCCCTGAAGACCTACCAAGCCCCCTGGAGGAGATAGGTGAAGTGGTCTCAATCTAACAACGCATCGGTCAGGAACCCTTTCCTCTAGGTGTTGGGTCGCGTTTTCAGCCACCTGCACAGGGCAGAAAGCCTTTCTCACAGCTCAATTTTCGTCCACAAATCAGTCATCGTGACCTTCGATCGCGTTTTCAGCCACCTGCACAGGGCAGAAAGCCTTTCTCACAGCTCAATTTTCGTCCACAAATCAGTCATCGTGACCTTCGCGGATCCGCTCAACACCCGCCAGTTGGGCTCCCATCCACTAATCACCCGCATACTAAAGAGCATTGCGGCTGCCAAACCGCCCAAGCCCATCAGCAAGTCTGGGAAGTCGCAAAAATGATCACTTGGTTAAAAAAGTCTCCACCAAACCGCTGAAGTTTTTTTCAAGTATCCAGATTCATCGCGCTGGCTCGCTTGCTCGCGTCTGGAAGAAGGAATTACGATCTTACCCTGCTATGCCGCGATAAAGAGCACCTCCAGGTCGGCGAAGATTTCATTATCTTCTGGCCTAAGTTTGGGTCGGAAACATAAGCCGGGAGCCCAGCATTCTGGCTGGAAACTTTAAAACGTGCAAAGATCTTGCTTGAACGTGATTCATTGCCAAAGAGACTAATTACCATGACTACCAGGCGAAAAGGCTTGGTGGCAACTGGCAAGGCCCTCTTTATAACCACAAGAGGCAGAGTCAGAGAAGCGTCTCGCACCGTTAGTGCCAGATAGATTAGATCAGCTTTACAAGAAGCGGGTATTAAAGATCCGCCTGGGAGTTGTTGTTCCGCCATTGCGTCAGCGAGATTCCACAACGACACCCCAATTGATGACATTCTCAAATTGGCTAACTGGAGTCATTGTCTGAACTTTTTTAGGTATTACTGCAAAGAGGTCATTAGACCCCGTCTTCAGACTGATTTTAGTCTAATAGAATTAAGTTGCTTTCAGGCTGTCTAGTACTTATATTTACCTGCAGGCCAGGGCTTGCTGTTTCTACTTTTGTAATTTTGGCGGGAGAAAATAAAGTTTAATTTTCTTACTCATATCTTTTACCCTTTCCTCCTGTCACAGTACGCTTTCGCCGCCGGCAGATAATAAATACGTCTTAAATGGATCAAACGAAGCACAGACTCTGACAAATTAAAGTTTTTCCCCCGGAGGGAATAAAAACTATTATTCCAGATCGATGGCATTCTCAAATTGGCTAACTGCCTTTTCAGGAGAGAAAACGTGAAATTTGCTATCTTCAAGTTGGATCACTTTTGAAAATAATTTTTGTAAAGTTTGAGAGAGTAAAAGAAATTTTTTTTCGTCAAATTTTCGAAGGGGTAGCCCGTTGGAACAAACACCTTACCGTACTATAGAGTACCATAGCCGCTTCTATGGTACTGTATGGCGACCGATAGAGTACCATAGGTACTTTTAAAGTACTATACGGTAACCTATAGAATACCATAGGGCATATCTATCCTATATGGTGACCTATAGAATACCATAGGGCACTTCTAAGGTATACACCCGATGGTATTAAAACTAAGTCTCACAGGCATATAATTTAACTGCTATAGGATTCGATCTAATAAGATTTTTAATTGCCGATGGATTAAATAAAAATAAGCATGGTAAAAAACTTGTCTTACTCATATACTAAAAGTTTTTTATTAATTGCTTGTCAATGATTAATTATATAAATTGTCGTGACAAAAGTTTTGTCGTACATATTAAAGCTAACACATTTTAGAAAAATTTTGGAACACAAAAAAAATGATTTCCATTTTCACGTACAACTGAATGCATGAATGTATTAATAAGACGGTTCAAATTAAAGTACTCAACCGATAAGTAGTCTGTTGGTGTCATTTTTTTGCCTACCAAGACAGGATACATTTTATTCTCTCTCCATGCAACTTCTAGTGTGCAGCAAATTTCGATGAAGGTATCATTATTGAAATCGGCGAGTTAAATGACGGAATTATTCCTTTTAGATTCTCTGGCGTGTTGCGCTTCACAATAATAGATATCACCAAATATAAATCGAGTATATGCACTTACAGTCTAATCGGTATTCAATGAGATAAGACCAGGCTCTTCTTGTGACAATACAGATAACATTTTTTGCCGTGAATTTTGATTTAATGCAAATGGCTGGCCCTATCCTAGTAATGTCACCTCTTGACATTTGGTAAATTTTTTCACAAAACGACTACCACTAATCAATTGGCTAGCAAGATAAGATGCAGGAGCAAAGTGATCATCGCCATTGGAATAATCACGTAAAGCCATATTTTGGATGTATGAGTAACTATTAAATTTCCAAAAAATCTGACTACTTATAGAACGTGTACCGGAAAGTAAGTGAATACGACGGTGAAAAATTAATATCAGAACTGATTTATTTATCATTATTGGCGTTCCGAATAGATACTACGGTATACCTCATACGGCATACCTTACACGGGATACCTCATACGGTATACCATATAACCGCAGTCGCTATTGGGATGCCAATGATGAAAAAAACCATTGAAAGAGTGAAAGGAACATTGAAGAGATTTTGAGCGGGCACTCTGACTGGAGCCGGGAATCGAACCCGTGCACCCGTTCACAGTACGACAGTAAAACCCCATTACCGTGTTCAAAAATTGAAGAGATTTTGAGCGGGCACTCTGACTGGAGCCGGGAATCGAACCCGTGCACCCGTTCACAGTACGACAGTAAAACCCCATTACCGTGTTCAAATGTAAACGTCGAACTAGCCCACAAAGCACCCCAGACGGCAGGGCACGTGTAGCAGCGGCAATAAGTCTTTTAATACGCCAACGAATAATGAAGGAGCCAACTTCGAAATTCCTCGGCTTTCGATCTTCATCGCAATCTTACGCTGTTGTTAACCTCATTATTTCCCAAACAGGGGTAATCTTGTTCATTCGGTCACCCATCTCTGCAATTTTTGATCCCAAATACCAATTTATTTAAGAGTTAAACCCAGAGACTCATGAACGCGGCAACAGGGGTAATCTTGTTCATTCGGTCACCCATCTCTGCAATTTTTGATCCCAAATACCAATTTATTTAAGAGTTAAACCCAGAGACTCATGAACGCGGCAACAACGCTTATCAGTGTAACGTGCATGTAATCAGGTACTGAAGATCGCACTATGTTGAAATTGTTCAAGTTAAACCCAGAGACTCATGAACGCGGCAACAACGCTTATCAGTGTAACGTGCATGTAATCAGGTACTGAAGATCGCACTATGTTGAAATTGTTCAACTCTGACAATATTAAAATTCCTTTGATGCCTTTAATTGGGTTCTTTGGCGTAGCATGAACTGCACACTCCAACACTTCTTCATGAGTTCTGAGTTGTGAGTTACGTGTCCTTTAAAATTCCTTTGATGCCTTTAATTGGGTTCTTTGGCGTAGCATGAACTGCACACTCCAACACTTCTTCATGAGTTCTGAGTTGTGAGTTACGTGTCCTTTACCCTTTTCAATTCTTTCACCTTCATTTAAACAAAACGAGCACTCAAAGTGTCCTTCGAATTAAATCATTTCGGCTACCTGAAAATTCTTGCTTTGAAAATTAATAATTGTAAGTTACTTTCGGCCTTGCTGTTGAATCTAGAGTCCTAATGAGACAGTGGCAGAATATTCTCTTTTCTATGTTGTTCGGACACTTGTGGACTGACACGCGACAACGAGAGACGCAAAATTTTCCTCTCGAAAATCATTGGGCGCGCTATTCCACCGAGTATCCTGTGATAACACCAGGACACGAGTGGCTCAACACGACAACGAGAGACGCAAAATTTTCCTCTCGAAAATCATTGGGCGCGCTATTCCACCGAGTATCCTGTGATAACACCAGGACACGAGTGGCTCAACGAACTCAGAGATAATTCCCCGCATCACGAGGTCGCAGAGAGGAACTCACCGAGACACCAACGTCATTCCCGCAGCCCGGCCAGGTCATCTATGGCTCAACGAACTCAGAGATAATTCCCCGCATCACGAGGTCGCAGAGAGGAACTCACCGAGACACCAACGTCATTCCCGCAGCCCGGCCAGGTCATCTTCCGCCGATCGGAATATTCTCGACGTATTGTAAGTCGCCCTACCTCTACATCGAGTATCTCACGCCACGTAAAACCAAACGCAGCCCGGCCAGGTCATCTTCCGCCGATCGGAATATTCTCGACGTATTGTAAGTCGCCCTACCTCTACATCGAGTATCTCACGCCACGTAAAACCAATTAAATAAATAAAAATTCACGCCCTTCCGGCCAAATAGTCATTAAACAAAATATAACTGTACGAGTCATCTTATTTATAATGAATTTACCTTCCCTACATTTTTCTGCCGCCAGGGCCAAGTAAGTACAGAATAAAAAACAAAATATAACTGTACGAGTCATCTTATTTATAATGAATTTACCTTCCCTACATTTTTCTGCCGCCAGGGCCAAGTAAGTACAGAATAAAATAAAAATTATTTTTACCAAATATAACCCACTTGCTTCAATGGCGCTCGACGTGGGGCCCTGGCAATAAAATCTAGGGAAGGAAAATTTGGAAAAAAAATAAATTAAACTAAATTGAATAAAATTAAATCAAATCAAAATAAAATTAGGAACTCACCGAGACACCAACGTCATTCCCGCAGCCCGGCCAGGTCATCTCCCGCCGATCGGAATATTCTCGACGTATTGTCGCCCTACCTTTACAACGAGTATCTCACGCCACGTAAAACCAATTAAATAAATAAAAATTAACGCCCTTCCGGCCAAATAGTCATTAAACAAAATATAACTGTACGAGTCATCTTATTTATAATGAATTTACCTTCCCTACATTTTTCTCCCGCCAGGGCCAAGTAAGTACAGAATAAAATAAAAATTATTCTTACCAAATATAACCCACTTGCTTCAATGGCGCTCAAAGTGGGGCCCTGGCAATAAAATCTAGGGAAGGAAAATTTGGAAAAAAAATAAATTAAACTAAATTGAATAAAATTAAATCAAATCAAAATAAAATTAGATTGAGAATTGGAAAATTCTATTAAAGAAAATTTTTATTCAAAGAAAAAAAAATTTGACGGATTTTCATAGAAGAAAAGAAAAAATTTTTATATATAAATAATTTTGCTATAATTGAAAAATTTTACAAGGAATTTAAGAAAATATTTTTTGCGTGGAGAGTCCAAGCTCGTGTTCGCATGAACAATTTTGGTAGATAGTGCATGAAAATGATTTTGTTTTGTTGCTGGCTGTCGAGAAATTCAGAGAAGAATATAGACAAGCTCGTGTTCGCATGAACAATTTTGGTAGATAGTGCATGAAAATGATTTTGTTTTGTTGCTGGCTGTCGAGAAATTCAGAGAAGAATATAGCGTATGAAAAAATTACTTCACGAGTGGCCTAGCAACAGTGGCCACGTCAATGAAAACACATGAGTCATAAAAATCGATAATTCTCTAAAGGAAACGAAAGAGGACACAAAGACCTCACAAAAAAAAAATTTTCTCTCCGAGTTTCTCGGACAAGCTCGTGTTCGCATGAACAATTTTGGTAGATAGTGCATGAAAATGATTTTGTTTTGTTGCTGGCTGTCGAGAAATTCAGAGAAGAATATAGTGTATAAAAAAAATTACTTCACGAGTGGCCTAGCAACAGTGGCCACGTCAACGAAAACACATGAGTCATAAAAATCGATAATTCTCTAAAGGAAACGAAAGAGGACACAAAGACCTCACAAAAAAAAAATTTTCTCTCCGAGTTTAGAAAACACATGAGTCATAAAAATCGATAATTCTCTAAAGGAAACGAAAGAGGACACAAAGACCTCACAAAAAAAAAATTTTCTCTCCGAGTTTCTCGGCCGACACACTGTATTGTCTTGTATTGAGTATTGTCAACATCATCAACCCGCCATAACGACCCGGCGTAATTTTCTCTCCGAGTTTCTCGGCCGACACACTGTATTGTCTTGTATTGAGTATTGTCAACATCATCAACCCGCCATAACGACCCGGCGTAACCACTATCAACCAATAATCAGCGTAAAATCAAAACCGAGCAACTCGATAGGAAGGAATCAATACAATAAAAACGGAAAATTAAAATCATCGCGCGTAAGAATATCCAATCATTGCTTCGAAAAGTTTTCGCGATCGATACACTCTTCAATTTAACATGAAATACAATAAAAACGGAAAATTAAAATCATCGCGCGTAAGAATATCCAATCATTGCTTCGAAAAGTTTTCGCGATCGATACACTCTTCAATTTAACATGGCAGACGAGGAAACCATGGCAAGCAACGACGTCAGCGGAGGGGATAATTCCAACCCGATGGTCTCAATATTGGAAGAGTTGCGCAAAATAGGAAATATAGTAGATCGGGTAGATCAGGAACAACAACTCTCGCGTCAAAGGGGATAATTCCAACCCGATGGTCTCAATATTGGAAGAGTTGCGCAAAATAGGAAATATAGTAGATCGGGTAGATCAGGAACAACAACTCTCGCGTCAAGGTCTCGAAAATGTTACGCAATAATTAGTACACCTACAAGACAAACGAGAGCACATGGTAGGGCAAATCAAATCGATGGAGGATCGACAACTCGCGGAAAACGCGCGCACGCGAAATTTTATCTTGCAGTATCTCACCAACAATAGCATTATTCGGGACGACGAGAGTCACGATTTCATCTTTGACTCTTACTCACAACATCCCCTGAGTCGCTCTAGTATAATGCCCTCTAGTTCGAAGGGTGTTTCACGGCCACAGGCGAGATTTTCAGATACAGAGGTTACGATTAATCCGCCTACCTCCTAATCGACCACCCTAACCACCACCACCATGAATAATCAACCCGTGCCTTGCTCCACTTTTGTAACAACTTCTCCAAACCCGCAACATCGAGATCTTCCACATCACGTAGCTGCCGCTATTTGGGTAGGATTACCTCGATCAGACAGGGATTGTCAACCACAGTCAGCTCAAGTTACCTCCGAGTTCACAACGTTGTACACTCGCATCAGGGCGATAGCGTTATGGGGAGAATGTTAGGGAACCAAGGGTAAACGCAGAACAACAACTAGATCCTAGCAACAACTGGCAAGCGATCAGGCCACCGAGTAGCTCTATCTATGCGCGACGCTCGACCTCACAGGCATCAGGTGAGTCACATCCACACTACATCTCTCCAACGCAAAATTTCGGGGATGTAAATCCAAGCCAACGAGTAACTCAAAACCACTCTTACTCAGGGTATGATGTTAGGTTAGATTTAACTCGCACTGTTAGGTCGTGGGATATTATCTTTCCAAGTCAGGGGGTCGATGCTATGACTTTCGCCAAAAGACTCGAGAAGAGGATGCAAGGAACATGCATCTCAATGGACAGGTTTCACGAGGTACTCACGAACACTCTGCAAGGAAGCGTCTACGACTGGTACACCAATAACGCGCATAAGATCACAAGCTGGGGAGATTTCCTGAAGAGGTTCCGTATCTGGGATGAGTTTCCCACGGATGACGTGCGATACGACTGGTACACCAATAACGCGCATAAGATCACAAGCTGGGGAGATTTCCTGAAGAGGTTCCGTATCTGGGATGAGTTTCCCACGGATGACGTGCGTCTAACTGCGATTGAGAGACGACTACAACACACCGACGAGTCGACCCTCAGCTTCGTGACAGCCATACAGAACGAGTATGCCAAATTAAACGATCCACTTTCGGAGAGAGATCAGGTTCAAACCATCAACACCGACGAGTCGACCCTCAGCTTCGTGACAGCCATACAGAACGAGTATGCCAAATTAAACGATCCACTTTCGGAGAGAGATCAGGTTCAAACCATCAAGAAAAACATGAAGCCATACAGAACGAGTATGCCAAATTAAACGATCCACTTTCGGAGAGAGATCAGGTTCAAACCATCAAGAAAAACATGGTCTTGGAATGGATAGCCGGTTGGGAACCGCGCAAACCCCCACGTACGACGATCTGTACCAGCAACTAGAGGTCTGGGGCAAATCCGTGAGAGAAACACACAGTCGACCAGATACCAGGTCAAAATGGATAGCCGGTTGGGAACCGCGCAAACCCCCACGTACGACGATCTGTACCAGCAACTAGAGGTCTGGGGCAAATCCGTGAGAGAAACACACAGTCGACCAAATACCAGGTCAAGGACCAACCGAGACGCTCCTCCAGATCGACGGATGGACAGATATAATTCTCATAAATATCCAAATCGAGTCCAGATACACGCCAAATACCAGGTCAAGGACCAACCGAGACGCTCCTCCAGATCGACGGATGGACAGATATAATTCTCATAAATATCCAAATCGAGTCCAGATACACGCCATCACCTATGATGATCCTCTACGAGAAATTGCGGACAATAATGCGAATTGCCAAGATCTAGATCATAACCAGAGGTCACTTCAAGTCATGTTCGTTGAACCCAACAAGCAACCTCTCAAGAACGCTCCTCCGCAACACCAAAATAAGAGTCTGACGTCAACAAGTTCATCCTCGGAGACGATAATACATGTTCGTTGAACCCAACAAGCAACCTCTCAAGAACGCTCCTCCGCAACACCAAAATAAGAGTCTGACGTCAACAAGTTCATCCTCGGAGACGATAATGAAGAGTCTCCTACAACAGTGCCAAATCATGAACACGCTCCTCCGCAACACCAAAATAAGAGTCTGACGTCAACAAGTTCATCCTCGGAGACGATAATGAAGAGTCTCCTACAACAGTGCCAAATCATGAACGAGCATTTCTTCCGAGAGAGGAATCGAGAACGACGACCTTATTCTCGAGAATCGAGTAGATAATGAAGAGTCTCCTACAACAGTGCCAAATCATGAACGAGCATTTCTTCCGAGAGAGGAATCGAGAACGACGACCTTATTCTCGAGAATCGAGTCTCATCAGAAGTCGAGCCCAGTCACCAGGCTCTCGGAAATGTTATCAGTGCTCGAAGAGAGGAATCGAGAACGACGACCTTATTCTCGAGAATCGAGTCTCATCAGAAGTCGAGCCCAGTCACCAGGCTCTCGGAAATGTTATCAGTGCTCGGAGGAGGGATACCTCGCTCGGGACTGTCTAGAAAATTTGAATCGAACCAGGAGTGACTCGAAAAACGAGGAGAATCCTCAGTAGGCATATCAGTGCTCGGAGGAGGGATACCTCGCTCGGGACTGTCTAGAAAATTTGAATCGAACCAGGAGTGACTCGAAAAACGAGGAGAATCCTCAGTAGGCTAGAGTCCCCAGCCCATTGAGGAAGCGAAACGAGTGTCAAGTAAAAATTCCACTGAGTCAATCCAACTTTGGCACCAGGGAGGACTATCAGGATACGATCCTACTCACGGAGGACTACGACTCATTCGAGGAACTATTCGAGGCAAGGAAGAAAAGTATATGGGAAACCACAGCAAGAAAGCAGCCACAAGAATCAAGGTTCCCTAGAGGACTACGACTCATTCGAGGAACTATTCGAGGCAAGGAAGAAAAGTATATGGGAAACCACAGCAAGAAAGCAGCCACAAGAATCAAGGTTCCCTTTGGAACCACTCGTTGAAGAAGAAGACGAGATACCGGAGACTTTCGATGGAATAGAATTAGAGAGTCTACCATTCATTGATCCCAGAGATTTACTCGTTGAAGAAGAAGACGAGATACCGGAGACTTTCGATGGAATAGAATTAGAGAGTCTACCATTCATTGATCCCAGAGATTTCGGGGATCTAATCCACACTTTCGCAGAAATCGATTGTGGAAGTCAAAATTTAGGCGACAATGACGCCGAGCTGAACCTTCCGTCCCAGCTCTACAAAAAGGGTGAAGGATCACGGATGTTCAGGGAACATTCTCTTGTAAATAAAAAGTTTGTAAATACTAATGAAACATCAAGACAACAATTGAGCCCGTAGAGGCAACCAGTAAAGTAAGTGAAGACTCGGAAATGTTATCAGTGCTCGAAGGAGGGACACCTCGCTCGGGACTGTCTAGAAAATTTGAATCGAGCCAGGAGTGGCTCGAAAAACGAGGAGAATCCTCAGTAGGCCAGAGTCCCCAGCC
>MVJL01004228.1:0-10179 GCA_002156465.1 Macrocentrus cingulum
CGCGATCGTCGAATTTTTTTTGCCAGTCGCACTGGAGACATAAGCAAAAGTGTCTGCACTCCTTTATGAGAATTCTCGGGCGGTTCTGATGGCACATGACGCAAAGGCCTGTTCCTGGACCTGCGATTTCGTTTTCGTGGCAATGTTCGGGGTCGCTTGCACGCATTCATCGAAGTGGCTGCCTTTGTGGCACATCTTGCGCATCGTCAATATATTCAACTAAGGTTAATTCTTTTGGAGTTATGTGGCAATTAAATACTGCGCGTTTTGCTGAGCTAGTTATTCTGCTGTGCGGCCAGATTCCATGATAGGCGCAGGAGATTAAGTCAGACTATGCCATAAAAGGCCGTGATAATTGAAAATCCCTGTAGAGCTAGTTATTCTGCTGTGCGGCCAGATTCCATGATAGGCGCAGGAGATTAAGTCAGACTATGCCATAAAAGGCCGTGATAATTGAAAATCCCTGTCATTCAATAATGAGTAGTCGATTACTCTTTGTATGCCTATATTGCTTTATCATTATCAATAAACACTACCCAACACTATTTTTTTCAACGTATAACGTCAAATGCTGCAAGTAGTCGATTACTCTTTGTATGCCTATATTGCTTTATCATTATCAATAAACACTACCCAACACTATTTTTTTCAACGTATAACGTCAAATGCTGCTCAATCTCGAGTTGCTGGGGTAGATTCTGGAAATGAAATAAGCGAACGATTGTACCCACTTTGTTTCCATCTATAGCGTTAAAATACATGATTATAATACATAATTAATACATGAGTTGCATAGTGAAGAGAAGAAATAAGCGAACGATTGTACCCACTTTGTTTCCATCTATAGCGTTAAAATACATGATTATAATACATAATTAATACATGAGTTGCATAGTGAAGAGAAAGTATATGCGTGGGGGCCAAACTAATATAGCAAACGAAGGTGTAGAAAAGTGAAATATTAACGATATCTTAGAAATTGATGTTGTTGTCGACGTTTCCATGGTGGTCATCTGCAGGAAGCTGGTGTTGATAATTATTATGGAATTCAGGATCAAATATTAACGATATCTTAGAAATTGATGTTGTTGTCGACGTTTCCATGGTGGTCATCTGCAGGAAGCTGGTGTTGATAATTATTATGGAATTCAGGATCGAAGGGTGATGTTGCTGATGACAAAAGTGTGCTGAAAAAAAATCTTCAATTATTAGTTGAACTTGACCGGTGTGTTAAAAAGATAGTCTGGGAAAAAAAAAAGGGTGATGTTGCTGATGACAAAAGTGTGCTGAAAAAAAATCTTCAATTATTAGTTGAACTTGACCGGTGTGTTAAAAAGATAGTCTGGGAAAAAAAAACTCACTAAGGGTTAAACATTTCGTCGAAATTAAACCCGATGACGCTTGATTCTCTGTCGAACAGACCTGACAGAGCCATGGCGATCAAGTCGTCACCGGCCGACATGTTTCCTTTTCGCTGATTGTCCATGGGATTGTGAAGAAAAATTATTTTTCCACTGATTCACTAACGAAACGATGTGCACTTGTATACACTTGTACCGGACAGGTTTCAGCGCGCAACTGACGGTCTCAAGCCCTCAACGGCTTCAACAGATGACAATCGCAGTCACCAGTGTACGCGTGGGCAAACTTTCTCCTCACCCGTCCGCACCCTTCGATTCGCCGACGACACCGCCCGCCACAATAGCTTCAATCCATTGTTCTACCGGCAGAATTTAACTGTTAATATTTCGGTGGGCTAACCGGTGGGGCAAACAGAAAATAGAGATAACTGCAAATTATCCTATATGTATTGTTCGACACTTCAAGCGGGTTTGGTGTGAGATGATACTTAAATGTGTATGCATTGTATGTGAAAAAAATAAGGGGTCGACGTAAGATGAGAGCCAGTGGAAATTGAACGCCGACGACACCGCCCGCCACAATAGCTTCAATCCATTGTTCTACCGGTAGAATTTAACTGTTAATATTTCGGTGGGCTAACCGGTGGGGCAAACAGAAAATAGAGATAACTGCAAATTATCCTATATGTATTGTTCGACACTTAAATATTTCGGTGGGCTAACCGGTGGGGCAAACAGAAAATAGAGATAACTGCAAATTATCCTATATGTATTGTTCGACACTTCAAGCGGGTTTGGTGTAAGATGATACTTAAATGTGTATGCATTGTATGTGAAAAAAATAAGGGGTCGACGTAAGATGAGAGCCAGTGGAAATTGAGTTATTTATAGGTGGATTTGATGTATGAAAAATGTGTATGCATTGTATGTGAAAAAAATAAGGGGTCGACGTAAGATGAGAGCCAGTGGAAATTGAGTTATTTATAGGTGGATTTGATGTATGACGTCGGCAGTCAATAAAAGACGCGGTGTCTTTGTTCCTTGTACAGTTGGCCGTTTGTGTTTAGTTAGGATAAGAATGACCCCAGGTTCCCGGAAGGACCTTTTGAATGTAGAAACTGTAGTATGTTTGTTCACATTCAACTTATTATTTATAGGTGGATTTGATTTATGACGTCGGCAGTCAATAAAAGACGCGGTGTCTTTGTTCCTTGTACAGTTGGCCGTTTGTGTTTAGTTAGGATAAGAATGACCCCAGGTTCCCGGAATGACCTTTTGAATGTAGAAACTGTAGTATGTTTGTTCACATTCAACTTATACCAAAATTTTCTCAAGTTAAAGTAGTCAATGTTGTAAATAAAGCAAATCGAGTTATTATTCGAGATGATGAATAGAAAAAAAGTTTGATGAGTTAATATACCAAAATTTTCTCAAGTTAAAGTAGTCAATGTTGTAAATAAAGCAAATCGAGTTATTATTCGAGATGATGAATAGAAAAAAAGTTTGATGAGTTAATGCCGTAATTAAAGTGAATAAAGCTAATCCTTAGAGAGTTCAATGAATACAAAGTATTTGGGAAACAAGGTTAATGCAGTAAAGTGAATAAATAAAGCTAATTAATATTGATTGTGCTAGCTTGAAAATGTTTATTGTACAACCCTGATTGTTATTATTATTATCATTATTAATGTATTACATAGTTATGAATTACACAATTTATTTGTTTAGGTAGAAAGTAGAAAGAGAAAACTGTATGCCGAGGTCTCGATAATGTTAACAATAAGTATGAGATACGGTATTGACAGTTTGAGCCTGTGGGGAGCAGGAATAAGCTAGACTAGCGTTCTCAACCCCGATGTCGCACGACAGGTGCAACATCTCCACACCCTGTGAATCTACTTGAGTACACCCTGTACTTAAGTGCGGTGATTCTGGTACTCGCAGTGGCTCGATTAAATCCTGGATATTGCCAGATTGTTATTATTATTATCATTATTAATGTATTACATAGTTATGAATTACACAATTTATTTGTTTAGGTAGAAAGTTGAAAGAGAAAACTGTATGCCGAGGTCTCGATAATGTTAACAATAAGTAAGAGATACGGTATTGACAGTTTGAGCCTGTGGGGAGCAGGAATAAGCTAGACTAGCGTTCTCAACCCCGATGCCGCACGACAGGTGCAACATCTCCACACCCTGTGAATCTACTTGAGTACACCCTGTACTTAAGTCCGGTGATTCTGGTACTCGCAGTGGCTCGATTAAACGCACGACAGGTGCAACATCTCCACACCCTGTGAATCTACTTGAGTACACCCTGTACTTAAGTCCGGTGATTCTGGTACTCGCAGTGGCTCGATTAAATCCTGGATATTGCCTTGGACAGCACTCAATTGGTCGCCTCTCAACTCAGACTGGTGAGCCGTCCGACGGCACGCGCCAGCAGCGGTTAGTGTGTGCTGATGGACAGCACTCAATTGGTCGCCTCTCAACTCAGACTGGTGAGCCGTCCGACGGCACGCGCCAGCAGCGGTTAGTGTGTGCTGCGACCTCCTGATCCTGATGGCAGCACCTCCCGGGCAGTGGTTTGGCGGTGTTAGGGTGTAAAGTAGTGCCTACAGTGTTTTAACGCCCCTACCTTGTAACGACTGTATAATACGTCACACCTTTAAGGGTGAAATTTAACGTGCCAAGCAAACCAACGTCTCTACCATCAACAAAGCAATGCCTTACGCGGCTCTTCTGGAGGAATTCGAGGAAATCACTAAGTCCTTACACCTGTTGGATATACAGCAATCTGACAGTCCTCACAGAATCAACACCACGGGTCCTCCAGTAGCGCAGAGATATCGCAAACCCGCCGGTGCTGAAGCCATTGCAGCCAGTGCAGAAATTCAATGCCTGCTCGACGCCGGTGTTCTACGTCCTCCACGCAGTCCTTAGGCCAAGCCGACCCGCCGGTGCTGAAGCCATTGCAGCCAGTGCAGAAATTCAATGCCTGCTCGACGCCGGTGTTCTACGTCCTCCACGCAGTCCTTAGGCCAAGCCGATTCGTCTGATGGAGAAGAAAGATGGCAAATTTTGCATGTGCGGGGACTATCGAGGAGTACATGCAGTCACGGTGCCTGATATGTACCCTCCTCCTCTTATTCACGATGTATTTTCTCTTCTACACGGAAAAACAGTGTTTTTTACACTCAACCTGAAAAAAGCATATCGCTAAGAAATTCAATGCCTGCTCGACGCCGGTGTTCTACGTCCTCCACGCAGTCCTTAGGCCAAGCCGATTCGTCTGATGGAGAAGAAAGATGGCAAATTTCGCATGTGCGGGGACTATCGAGGAGTACATGCAGTCACGGTACCTGATATGTACCCTCCTCCTCTTATTCACGATGTATTTAAAAGATGGCAAATTTCGCATGTGCGGGGACTATCGAGGAGTACATGCAGTCACGGTACCTGATATGTACCCTCCTCCTCTTATTCACGATGTATTTTCTCTTCTACACGGAAAAACAGTGTTTTTTACACTCAACCTGAAAAAAGCATATCGCACCTGATATGTACCCTCCTCCTCTTATTCACGATGTATTTTCTCTTCTACACGGAAAAACAGTGTTTTTTACACTCAACCTGAAAAAAGCATATCGCTAGGTGACTATGCATAAGCATGACATCGAAAAAACAGCAATTACAACGCCCTGGGGAATCTATGACTACGTCGTAATGCCGTTCAGGCTGAAGAATGCTACTCGAGCGTTCCAGCGATTCATCAACATCTTCGAAGACCTCGACTTCGTATTTATTTATATTGACGACCTGCTTGTGATGTCGGCAAACGAGGAGCAATACAAAACACACCTGAAAAATATCTTCCAGCAGCTGAAAAACAACTCACTGTCTATAAACATCAACAAATGCCACTTTGGCCTGCCTGAAGTAAATTTTTTGGACTTTAAAATCACCCGTCAAGGCTACACAGCGACCAACGAGCGCGTCGACACGATCATGAATTTTCCCAAGACGCAAACGGTCATAGAGCTTCGCCGGTTCTTAGGAAAGATCATCTATTACAGAAAATGTCTGCCTAACGCGGCACAGACACAAATTCCACTCAACAAAAATCACATTAAGTCGAAAAAGAACGACAAAACGCCTGATCAGTGGACTCAGGAAGCGGAAGATGCCTTTACGTTGTGGAAAAACAGTCTCGCAGCGCAGACGCTGTCAAAATTCTTGCCTCCAACCTCTCCTCTGTGCGTAATCCCAGATGCATTTACCACGGCCATCGTCGCAACACTAGGGCAACTCAAGGACGATGCTTGGCAATCTCTCAGCTTCTTTTCCAACTTGCCTCCAACCTCTCCTCTGTGCGTAATCCCAGATGCATTTACCACGGCCATCGTCGCAACACTAGGGCAACTCAAGGACGATGCTTGGCAATCTCTCGGCTTCTTTTCCAGAAAATTGTCTGACACTGAGCAACCTTATTCTACCTACGATCGCGAGCTGCTGAAATCCCAGATGCATTTACCACGGCCATCGTCGCAACACTAGGGCAACTCAAGGACGATGCTTGGCAATCTCTCGGCTTCTTTTCCAGAAAATTGTCCTACGATCGCGAGCTGCTGGAAATTTTTGCTGCTATTCACCAGTTCGAGTATCTCGTAGAAGGACAGCAATTTACAATTAAGATCGACCACAAGCCAACCTACGATCGCGAGCTGCTGGAAATTTTTGCTGCTATTCACCAGTTCGAGTATCTCGTAGAAGGACAGCAATTTACAATTAAGATCGACCACAAGCCACTCATCCACGCATTTAAATAACAATCGCAAGCTATTCACCAGTTCGAGTATCTCGTAGAAGGACAGCAATTTACAATTAAGATCGACCACAAGCCACTCATCCACGCATTTAAATAACAATCGCAAAAAGTCTTGGATCGTCAATTACGCCAGCTCGAGTATATTTCCCAATTCAGCACAGACCACAAGCCACTCATCCACGCATTTAAATAACAATCGCAAAAAGTCTTGGATCGTCAATTACGCCAGCTCGAGTATATTTCCCAATTCAGCACGGACATAGTCTACCTGAGAGGGGAAACCAATATAGTCGCAGACGCTTTGTCTCGCATCCACGCAATAGACATGTCTACGATCCTCGATGCACGCGAAATCTTACACGAGCAAAAAATCGATCCCGAGCTGGTCGAGACAGACGCTTTGTCTCGCATCCACGCAATAGACATGTCTACGATCCTCGATGCACGCGAAATCTTACACGAGCAAAAAATCGATCCCGAGCTGGTCGAGGAAGGTGCTAGTCTCATGATACTTATTTGGTTATTTTTCTTGCAGTTCTGAACGTTCCCACAAACAACGCGCCTGCGACTGCCACTGATGCAACGATTAAAGATACACCTGAGGCTATGGATGAGACACTTATCCAACCTGGTACGGACAATCGTGTCTAATAATGTTTCATAACGCTCTGATCGCCGTACACTATCACGCGTGACAGTCACATAAATATTATTATATTGCAGAATAAATATTATTATATTCCCCAATGCATAGAAAGTCTCCTACGCGTGACAGTCACATAAATATTATTATATTGCAGAATAAATATTATTATATTCCCCAATGCATAGAAAGTCTCCTGAATGACTGGGCGAGAGACGATGAGGATGAAAATGAGATTCCCGATTTACCTGGTAGTATATAATATTCCGTAACAAATGTCTGCAATTCAAGTGACTAGACTGGGCGAGAGACGATGAGGATGAAAATGAGATTCCCGATTTACCTGGTAGTATATAATATTCCGTAACAAATGTCTGCAATTCAAGTGACTAATAAACTTTTAATTTTTCTTGCAGTTATCAACGTTATCACCAATCCCGCTTCAACTCATAGCGGTCGAACCGGGTTCGGAAATCTTCTGCGAGATCACAAAAATCCCAAAACAAAACGAAGAAGACCCGGATCAATTAAAACTTTTCATTTTTCTTGCAGTTATCAACGTTACCACCAATCCCGCTTCAACTCATAGCGGTCGAACCGGGTTCGGAAATCTTCTGCGAGATCACAAAAATCCCAAAACAAAACGAAGAAGACCCGGATCAATTCACTATGAAGCCCTGTCTGCCAGACAACCTACGTAGACATGCTTCTCACAATTCACACCTGCCCTCGCACCCCAGCATGCGCTGCACGACTCGTGAAGTTCGAGACAAATAATCTGCCAGACAACCTACGTAGACATGCTTCTCACAATTCACACCTGCCCTCGCACCCCAGCATGCGCTGCACGACTCGTGAAGTTCGAGACAAATATTTTTGGCCTGGCCTACAAAACGACGTCTCCCAATCGGCTCGAGAATGCTTGCACTGTCAAAGAGCTAAGGTCCATCGCCACAACAGGATCTTACCTAATTTAATCGATGTTCCAGACCGTAGATTTCACCACAAACACTCGGATATTATCATTCTGCCAAACATCAATGGCTATCAATACTGTCTCACTGTCATTGACAGATTTTCCAGCTGGCCTGAAGCCATACCTCTGAAACACATTACCGCTGACACAGTGGTCAAAGCATACATCAATGGCTGGATTTCACGTTTCTGCACTTCCATTGTGATTAGATCCGACCAGGGGAGCCAATTCGAGTCTGAACTTTTTCAATCACTCGCGAGAGCAGTCGGCGCAAAGAAACTGAGGACTGCACCCCATCACCGCCAATCTTATGGGATTATAGAACGCTGAAATCGGTCTCTGAAGGCCGCCCTGATGTGTTCTCCCGAGCCGTGACTCGAAGTACTGACGGTTATCGTTCTCAGCCTACGCGTGTGCATTAGAGAAGATCTACAAGCCAGCTGAGCTGAAATGCTTTACGGCACTTCACTCCGAGTACCAGGAGATTTCTTTACCTCTCAAGACTTCGAGGCAGACTCTCAAATTTTCATCGAACGCTACAGAGAATTGATGCGTGCTCTTAAGTCCGCCCCAATAGCCCACCACAACAATCCAAAAATGTGCATTCCGAAAAACCTTGCAGAAGACACTTGCACCCACGTCTTTGTGAGGTCAAACCACGTGCGGAAATCCCTGGAGCCTCCGTACTCTGGCCCCTACAAAGTCGTCGAGAGACTCACTGGCAGACTATACACTGTTGACATTGATGGTGTCCACGAAAACATATCCATTGATCGGCTAAAACCAGCATTCGTGAGTAAATCCGATGCTGACCTGGATGAACAAGACGATGACGTCCAGCCTCAATACCCCCATCACTGGGGAGGATCCATGGACACGCATGTGCGGACATATGCACGCAGGTCAGTGAACTTCGTTTCGTCAGCAGCTGCTTCCTCTTCTCCGGGGGCCGTGGGGACTCGAGCCGCCTCCAACTGCGCAAGTTAGTAACGCTCCACCGCGCGAGGTGAATGCCCAACAAAATCTACGTTGGCAACTCTGAAAAGTATTATTCTTATTATCGTCTATCTCTCCTCTATACGTGTGGCTCACTGTTTTTGTGATGAATTCATATAATTAAACTAATAAATCAGCCGTTTTCTATACTTTGGCTCCAAAATTTAATTATTCATCCATCAAATGAATTGACGAAGGAAAACTCTCTAGTTGTGGTATTCTGATAAGAATAACTACACAGGCTCTTTTTAGTTCATTCCCTGAGACAAAAAAATTCGTAATAGCGTTTCATCGTCTTTCATTCAGAGACTATGATGTCCGTCTCTCATATATGAGAGAAATAATCTGTATAGGGCAACAAACTTTTTCTGTAAAATCAGGTGATGACAAATTGTTCTTTGTAAACTGGACATAGTCAAATTTTTTTCACAAACAGCTGCAAACACTGTTTATAATACTTGAAAGTTTTGTTATAATAACAACTTTCAAATGACAATATGATCATAGTCAAGGGAACAATTTTTTTAGAGTTCTGCTTACTTTTGATGTCAAAGTCATAAAAACAACTAATTATTTGTAAGCGCTACAAAAAACTATTTGTTGTAGATTGGGCATTAGTGCAGTAATTTTAACATGTATAAAATTAGTTGGCATAACAAATAATGTTTAGTATTTTGAAATAACAACAAACAATTGTCAGTATTACTATTTTATTTTTAGTCTTTATGACTACAAAATCTAAGTCGGTACAACAAATTTTTTTTGTAAAAGCAACAAAATTTGTTTCTTGTGAGAGTATTACTATTTTATTTTTAGTCTTTATGACTACAAAATCTAAGTCGGTACAACAAATTTTTTTTGTAAAAGCAACAAAATTTGTTTCTTGTGAGCACTATGATTTTGGAGCTGGTAAAACATGCAATATTAGCCGAGGCAAAAAATTTCAAATTGTCAAACTATGATTTTGGAGCTGGTAAAACATGCAATATTAGCCGAGGCAAAAAATTTCAAATTGTCATTTATATGATAGTTGTTATGATAAGGACTACTTAAAGAATCTATTCCAATTTGGGATAAGGAAAACGGTACATATTGAATTGAAAACATATACAAGTTTATGAACTATGATTTTGGAGCTGGTAAAACATGCAATATTAGCCGAGGCAAAAAATTTCAAATTGTCAATTATATGATAGTTGTTATGATAAGGACTACTTGAAGATTCTATTCCAATTTGGGAATTAGCCGAGGCAAAAAATTTCAAATTGTCAATTATATGATAGTTGTTATGATAAGGACTACTTGAAGATTCTATTCCAATTTGGGATAAGGAAAACGGTACATATTGAATTGAAAACATATACAAGTTTATG
>MVJL01004242.1:0-17954 GCA_002156465.1 Macrocentrus cingulum
TAAATATAACCAACCGTGCACGATGAAATCATGATGCAATTCGTCAGCAAAACGATCGGCCATTGCTTGTGGTGCATTATCGTTATCAAGATAATCATCAGGTTCTATTTGTTGTTCATCTATGAAAAAATTAACCCATCATTATTTAAGATATGTATATGAAGCGAAATAATAAGCTGATGTGTGTATGTATGGTATATTACCTCGTGATGACGATGCACATGAACCAGGCAGCTCATGACCGGATGTGTTATTTGTCGAACCCACCCTAAAATTTATTTACTCAGTCATCAAGTGTTTTGGTGCTGTTGAATTCTTTAGTAATTAGAGGACTGATGCTTTTATGACTATTATAAAAATGAATTTTTTGAAGCAATTACATATGAGGAAGAAATTCATTTTTTTTAAATACTTATGTTCTATTAATTTTTTTTAAATACTTATGTTTTATTACCATGCATTTCTTGATTTTTTCACGTTAAAAAAAATCTCTTGTTATTTTTTTTAAATACTTATGTTCTATTAATTTTTTTTAAATACTTATGTTTTATTACCATGCATTTCTTGATTTTTTCACGTTAAAAAAAATCTCTTGTTTACATTTATTAATTTGCGAAATAAAAAAAAATTTTAATACCAGGGTACAAAAAAAAAAAAATCTCTTGTTTACATTTATTAATTTGCGAAATAAAAAAAAATTTTAATACCAGGGTACAAAAGCAGCTTGAGATTCGAGATCTTAATAAATATACGTTAATTATATATCAAAAACTTACGGCAAATTTCTTGACTCTTCTGCTATTCGTTTTTTCAATTGATATCGACGCGACCGGCCATAATCCTCGAGATTTAGTGAATTCAATATCAAAAACTTACGGCAAATTTCTTGACTCTTCTGCTATTCGTTTTTTCAATTGATATCGACGCGACCGGCCATAATCCTCGAGATTTAGTGAATTCACTCGTTTGGGCATTTTTTGTTCAAATTCCGGGCGATTATCACTTATTACATAAAAGTATAGTATTGCAAACACTAAAATGAATTGAATAATAGATCTACGACAGCGAGATTTAAACAAATTCCGGGCGATTATCACTTATTACATAAAAGTATAGTATTGCAAACACTAAAATGAATTGAATAATAGATCTACGACAGCGAGATTTAAGTGACATTTAAGTTGCATGTAAGCCAAACAATTAAAAAAGTATAGTATTGCAAACACTAAAATGAATTGAATAATAGATCTACGACAGCGAGATTTAAGTGACATTTAAGTTGCATGTAAGCCAAACAATTAACTGATGCAGTCAGATGTTTTTTCATTTGGTTAAAACCTTCATGTATACTCTTTTACAAAAACATCGCCCTCACTGCCCGTGGGACCTCTCGGCGGCAAATGCAGTCAGATGTTTTTTCATTTGGTTAAAACCTTCATGTATACTCTTTTACAAAAACATCGCCCTCACTGCCCGTGGGACCTCTCGGCGGCAAAAGTGGAAACCCGGATTCCCCCTCTCTGTTCGGCCATCAACTAATATGGCGACAAAGCATTTCCCACGTGCACTATAGCTGCCTAACGTACGTGATTTAGTGTGTTCACGCATGTAGTAACTCTGTTCGGCCATCAACTAATATGGCGACAAAGCATTTCCCACGTGCACTATAGCTGCCTAACGTACGTGATTTAGTGTGTTCACGCATGTAGTAAAGTGTAATATAATTCACAATTGTTACTCTTCTGCTATTCGTTTTTTCAATTGATATCGACGCGACCGGCCATAATCCTCGAGATTTAGTGAATTCCCTCGTTTGGGCATTTTTTGTTCAAATTCCGGGCGATTATCACTTATTACATAAAAGTATAGTAAGGCCATAATCCTCGAGATTTAGTGAATTCCCTCGTTTGGGCATTTTTTGTTCAAATTCCGGGCGATTATCACTTATTACATAAAAGTATAGTATTGCAAATACTAAAATGAATTAAATAATAGATCTACGACAGCGAGATTTAAGTGACATTTAAGTTGCATGTAAGCCAAACAATTAACTGATGCAGTCAGATGTTTTTTCATTTGCTTAAGACCTTCATGTATACTCTTTTACAAAAACATAGTGACATTTAAGTTGCATGTAAGCCAAACAATTAACTGATGCAGTCAGATGTTTTTTCATTTGCTTAAGACCTTCATGTATACTCTTTTACAAAAACATCGCCCTCACTGCCCGTGGGACCTCTCGGCGGCAAAAGTGGAAACCCGGATTCCCCCTCTGTATTAAGACCTTCATGTATACTCTTTTACAAAAACATCGCCCTCACTGCCCGTGGGACCTCTCGGCGGCAAAAGTGGAAACCCGGATTCCCCCTCTGTTCGGCCATCAACTAATATGGCGACAAAGCATTTTCCACGTGCACTATAGCTGCCTAACGTACGTGATTTAGTGTGTCCACGCATGTAGTAAAGTGTAATATAATTCACAATTGTTAATAATAAACCATCGAGTGATTAGTTGTTGTGCAGTAATCGTCTATATGTCACAGAAACCTAAATATATTTTACTTTTTTGGACCGAGTCGGAACATACATAGATAATAAACCATCGAGTGATTAGTTGTTGTGCAGTAATCGTCTATATGTCACAGAAACCTAAATATATTTTACTTTTTTGGACCGAGTCGGAACATACATCAATAATAGCTGAAAGTGAAATTCAATCAGCGTTGGGGACCACGCAGATTATCCCAGGCAACACTGTCGATTTGCCGTGGGTAAACGCTGATAACGAACTAGATATTTTTGAAGCCACTATATTAAAAATATCAAGTAAGTATGATAGTAATGAATTAGTATCTTGTGAACAATAATATCAGAGTGTATACTCATTTCATTTTCGCGGTTTAGGCTTATTTATTTTTTTTTTTTTCATTGAGGAAATTTCTGTATTATTGTGATAATTTAGCCATCGAACATTAGCCTGAAAAGCATATATTTAACCTAAAAATAGAAGTAAATTTCAAACGTTCTAACCATGATTTCGTTGCATGACGCAATGAACGTGGCTATACGCTTATCTATATATATATAAAGCCTGAAAAGCATATATTTAACCTAAAAATAGAAGTAAATTTCAAACGTTCTAACCATGATTTCGTTGCATGACGCAATGAACGTGGCTATACGCTTATTATATATATATGTATAGAAAGCCATTCCGAACACCAGGCAGTGAACGCGTGGTCGCTGGCATCCAATATGGCGCGATGCATGGGAGAGCCACACGAGAATATATATATATGTATAGAAAGCCATTCCGAACACCAGGCAGTGAACGCGTGGTCGCTGGCATCCAATATGGCGCGATGCATGGGAGAGCCACACGAGACCTCCTGACTGTGCGCATCCCGCTACATATTCTCATAATATTTATAAATGAATTCTATATTTTTTTTCAGGTAATAAAAAACGATTGGAATCGTTGATAGTATCATCTGGCGGAAAAATTTTGCCTAAACAAGAAGATAGTGAAATTACAGAGGAGCGATTAAAATAATAAAAAACGATTGGAATCGTTGATAGTATCATCTGGCGGAAAAATTTTGCCTAAACAAGAAGATAGTGAAATTACAGAGGAGCGATTAAAGTTGAAAAAGAAAATGAAACAAACTTCATTAGTTCAAAATAAAAATAAAAAATAATCCAGGCTAATACACAGAAGTTAAAAGATCTATATGATGTCTCAGCGCTTAATAACGTCTCATCGTCAAAGACAAAGAAAAAAGAAAACCCCGAGAAAAAATTGTCGGAAAGTAATAACGATTAAAATTGAAAAAGAAAATGAAACAAACTTCATTAGTTCAAAATAAAAATAAAAAAAAAAATCCAGGCTAATACACAGAAGTTAAAAGGTCTATATGATGTCTCAGCGCTTAATAACGTCTCATCGTCAAAGACAAAGAAAAAAGAAAACCCAACTGTGCGCATCCCGCTACATATTCTCATAATATTTATAAATGAATTCTATATTTTTTTTTCAGGTAATAAAAAACGATTGGAATCGTTGATAGTATCATCTGGCGGAAAAATTTTGCCTAAACAAGAAGATAGTGAAATTACAGAGGAGCGATTAAAATTGAAAAAGAAAATGAAACAAACTTCATTAGTTCAAAATAAGGAAAAATTTTGCCTAAACAAGAAGATAGTGAAATTACAGAGGAGCGATTAAAATTGAAAAAGAAAATGAAACAAACTTCATTAGTTCAAAATAGAAATAAAAAAAAAATCCAGGCTAATACACAGAAGTTAAAAGATCTATATGATGTCTCAGCGCTTAATAACGTCTCATCGTCAAAGACAAAGAAAAAAGAAAACCCCGAGAGAGGAGCGATTAAAATTGAAAAAGAAAATGAAACAAACTTCATTAGTTCAAAATAAAAATAAAAAAAAATCCAGGCTAATACACAGAAGTTGAAAGATCTATATGATGTCTCAGCGCTTAATAACGTCTCATCGTCAAAGACAAAGAAAAAAGAAAACCCCGAGAAAAAATTGTCGGAAAGTAATAAAAAGATCTATATGATGTCTCAGCGCTTAATAACGTCTCATCGTCAAAGACAAAGAAAAAAGAAAACCCCGAGAAAAAATTGTCGGAAAGTAATAATGACGACTGCGACATTGTACAACCTGCTGATGGACAATCAACCAGTAGTGATCAACAAATTCGATCTGGGACTAAACCGTCGGCTACTTTTACTTCAGAACAATTTGCAAACTGTAGTCAATGTGTGTGCAAAGAGTGGAGAGAACGAAGTATGAATATTCAACATTTATTTTTTCTTTCAAAATTCAAACAGCTCTTCTTCGGGGCTTGGAAGATTTTAATTTAATAAAAAATCAATGTACATATTACGCACTTTTGAAAAGTTAAAATTTTATGGATTAATTTTTCGAATTTCAGTGACTGCAGAATTTGTCTGCACCATGAAAATGATAGCAGAATCACTACCATTTTCAATTAAGAATTATTCTGATAACGTCGAGGTAATAAAATTTTTTTTATTGGTGTGAATAGACCTGCTCGGATTGATAGAAATAAAGACTTAACATTTTTATAAATATTTTTTTTGTTACAGATTGAACTCCAACCGTTTTCAGGCATTAAAATGAAAATCAGCCAAATGGAAACTTTATGTTCACAATCGCAAAATGATCCGGCCAAATACATTCGGAATATTGTGTCTCATTTTTTGACTGAGGATGAACTCTACGAATGTTCAACAGCTGAAAAAATGAATGCAAAGCATGCCAAGCTAAGACCAGCGATAATAGGTATATCTGATGGGCTATAATTATTTATCCATACATTTATTCAATTTTCCCTCTATTTTCACTACGTCAAAAATTTCTTTAATATAGCATTACATGTATGTATTACAGCATTCATCAAGAAGAAGCTAAATGCAACGGTGGAAGTTTCTGAGTTTAACCAAATACTTAATCGCAAAATTCGGGCAATCAAAGATGAGAGAAACACACCTGACGATGAAAAGGAGAAAAAGAAGTTGAAAAAACGAGAGGCCGCACAGAAGAGCCGACAGGTTAAGAAAATGCGTACAGGTATTCGTTATTTTTAATATCTAATTTTTTTATGGTCAAGCAATAATTTTTTTTATCCACAGAGAACACAAAAAATAATCAGGGAGAACAAGGTTATGTACAATAAGTCAAGAGCTCTCAAGCATTTTCCAAACGGAATGACTCCAAAAAGATCGTGGAATCATCATCGGATGAGTCACCATCAGATGAAATTTTAGAAAATTCACAGGATATTTCTCCGAGAGCGTCATCTTCAGGATTTCTTTGTGCTAAAAGGAATTCAAATTCTACTAATTTGGCCCAAAAGAGCCCACTCGATAAGGAAATACAAAAAGGTATTCGATATTTTTAATATCCAATTTTTTATGGAAGAGTAATAATTTTTTTTTATCCACAGAGAACACAAAAAATAATCAGGGAGAACAAGGTTATATACAAGAAGTCAAGAGCCCTCAAGCATTTTCTAAACAGAATGACTCCAAAGACGTCGTGGAATCATCATCGGACGAGGGATCATCAAATGCAAATTTTGAAAACCGACAAGAATTTCCTTCGAGAGGGTCATCTTCGATGTTTTCTAGTACTAAAGGGGATTCAAATTCTACTGATGTGTCCCAAAAAAGTTCACTGGTTGAGAAAATGCAAAAAGGTGTTCGTAATTTTAAATATTTAATTTTCTACTGACGAGCAATAACTCATGTTTTTGTCTACAGAGAATGCAAGCAACAATCAAAGAGATGGAGATAAGATGAGAAAAATCAAGAGTCCTCGAGCATTGTCCACACCGAATAACTCAAAAACAAACATGGAATCGTCGTCAGATGAGTCACTATCAGGTCAAATGGTTCGAAAACCGCATCACCATCGACCGAAATCGCAATTTTTGGCGCCCCCTGGTACTGAAGATGATATCGATTTTACTGAGCCGTTTTTGGCATCTAAATCGAGACAAACCGCATCACCATCGACCGAAATCGCAATTTTTGGCGCCCCCTGGTACTGAAGATGATATCGATTTTACTGAGCCGTTTTTGGCATCTAAATCGAGACGCGATTCCCAGGAAAGTGTTGAAATTCAGTCTTTGAGTTCAAAGGCAGGCCGACCAACTTCTCACTCTTTTCAAGCTTCCGCGCCCCAAACATTGGCAAATTTTGTCGATGATCGATCAGCATTTTAAGTCTTTGAGTTCAAAGGCAGGCCGACCAACTTCTCACTCTTTTCAAGCTTCCGCGCCCCAAACATTGGCAAATTTTGTCGATGATCGATCAGCATTTTTTTCTGCTCCTGTTCAGAACTCCTCGTATAACCTACCCCATAAAAATTTTGATCTACAGGGTAACATTGGCAAATTTTGTCGATGATCGATCAGCATTTTTTTCTGCTCCTGTTCAGAACTCCTCGTATAACCTACCCCATAAAAATTTTGATCTACAGGGTAATCCACGTTTTCCCATGAATCATTCGTATCCCATGCACGGCCCTAATAATTCCCCGTTTTATATGCAGAATGGGCCTCATGGACAAAACTCTTACCAGTATCACTCCGTCTATCAAAATGATTACCCAATGCATTATTCGCATCCAAATAATAATTCAAATGAGCATATGTATTCAGCTCCTTCTGATCAGTGGCCTTCTCATCATCCCTCGGGATATAATGATAATGTTGGATATCTACCCAATCCTCATTACGAAAAGTCAGAACCAACATTCCATCCACTCTAAGATATTTGAATCATCCCTCGGGATATAATGATAATGTTGGATATCTACCCAATCCTCATTACGAAAAGTCAGAACCAACATTCCATCCACTCTAAGATATTTGAGAAAAAATCTTTTTTCAGTTTTGATTATATATTTAATAGCGATATATTTTAAGTTTTTTTCAAATTTGGAATGCATGTGTTTCACTGATATCTTTTCATGTATAGTATGAATCTTCTGTAGTGAATATCCATCTAAATAAATGTTTAAATCAATAAATATTCCAATAAAAAAAAAAATCTTTTTTCAGTTTTGATTATATATTTAATAGCGATATATTTTAAGTTTTTTTCAAATTTGTAATGCATGTGTTTCACTGATATCTTTTCATGTATAGTATGAATCTTCTGTAGTGAATATCCATCTAAATAAATGTTTAAATCAATAAATATTCCAATCATATCAAATGTCACAATTTTAATATTTTCTATATATAAAATAAATGTTTAAATCAATAAATATTCCAATCATATCAAATGTCACAATTTTAATATTTTCTATATATATAGGAATCGAGCACAGGCGCTATATGGGCATATGCGTTTGCTGGGCGCGTGTGGATTGCGATTCCAGAATAAGCATACTACGGGCTCAGTAACCTAGTACGCTCAAGCACAGGCGCTATATGGGCATATGCGTTTGCTGGGCGCGTGTGGATTGCGATTCCAGAATAAGCATACTACGGGCTCAGTAACCTAGTACGCTCGCGTGGGTCACCCGCGTACCGACTTATAGTCCGACAACGGCCCCTGCTGGAGCCGTGGTACGCGCGTGCTTCGCGGGTCATGTACAAAAACGTGCGCTCGTGGTACGCCTGTCGAGTTACAGGCGCTCAACAACTGCTGGGCGCGTCCGAAAATTTTTACTCGGGAGCTTCGCGGGTCATGTACAAAAACGTGCGCTCGTGGTACGCCTGTCGAGTTACAGGCGCTCAACAACTGCTGGGCGCGTCCGAAAATTTTTACTCGGGAATGCATGGAAATTTATTATATGTCAGTACCATGGATAAATTAGTCAGTACCGTGGAACGGAAAATTTTAAATGTGTTTCTTATTCTTAATGCTTTGAAGTTGTAGTAAAATCCTTTCAGATTTATATTTTAAGGAAAATTTTAAATGTGTTTCTTATTCTTAATGCTTTGAAGTTGTAGTAAAATCCTTTCAGATTTATATTTTAAGAGTAAAATAGATGAATAATACTCATTAATAGGTTACAAAAGTTTCATTCTAAAATCGTGAAATTTTTAATAAAAATGAATAATACTCATTAATAGGTTACAAAAGTTTCATTCTAAAATCGTGAAATTTTTAATAAAAAAAATCACAGTTAGAACGGAATCACCGATATGAACTTGTTTCAACTTAAAATCCCAACTAACTGCTGGCTAAGATCCAAAAAATCTCGCCTACTAACCCACCAATTGTCAAAGCCAAAAAAAGCATGCCCAATGAATAATACTCATTAATAGGTTACAAAAGTTTCATTCTAAAATCGTGAAATTTTTAATAAAAAAAATCACAGTTAGAACGGAATCACCGATATGACCTTGTTTCAACTTAAAATCCCAACTAACTGCTGGCTAAGATCCAAAAAATCTCGCCTACTAACCCACCAATTGTCAAAGCCAAAAAAAGCATGCCCTACTTGTTTCAACTTAAAATCCCAACTAACTGCTGGCTAAGATCCAAAAAATCTCGCCTACTAACCCACCAATTGTCAAAGCCAAAAAAAGCATGCCCTCAAGCGACAAAACGACCGTGAAACTTAATAACGAGAGAATATATTGATTGCTTACCAGGCTGAGCCAATAAATGTCGAGGTAACTGGAGCCGCAGGGCAAATAGCCTACTGGATCTGTATTTGGTCCAGAGCATCCAATCAACCTCCGACTGCTCGACACCAAGCCCATGGTGGATGTTTTACAGGGAGTAGTGATGGAACTCGAAGATTAAGCTCTTTCTCTCCTGCGAGGTGCCATACCAACACTCTACGAATGTTTAAAACTCAATAAATTAAATGCCACATTTACAGAATTTACACCGACTGCTGAGCCAGCAGTGCCGTTTAAGGATGCAGCCGCGGCATTTCTCGTCCGGGCAATGCCGCGAAAAGAGGGCATGGAGCGTAAAGACCTGTTGGCAGCCAACGTAAAAATATTCAAGGACCAGGGCGAGGCATTGGACAAATTTGCGCGTAAAGACGTGAAAGTCCTCGTGATTGGAAACCCAGCCAACACCAATGCACTCATCGGTTCGCACTATGCGCCGAGCATTCCGAAGGAAAACTTCACGTCGATGACGAGACTTGATCAAAATCGTGCTCAGACTGCTCTGGTATCACGTCTCAGTGTCCAGGTGAGTTTTTCGTACTCTTAAACCCGAAAAAACGGCAATTTACTGTCTTACCCATCGCGCTGTAGGTGGACAAGGTGCAGAAAGTGATTATCTGGGGCAATCACAGCTCCACACAGTTCCATGACGCTGCGCAAGCAGTTGTCGATATGTCGAAAGGCTCTGAAGCCGTGTCCCAGGCTGTCAATGACGATGCCTGGCTCAAGGGTGCATTCCTGCAGACTATCCAGAAGCACGGGGCTGCTGGGATTGCTGCGCGGAAAATGTCCTCGGCCATGTCAGCCGCCAAAGCAGCTGCGCGACTGGTTCTTCGGCACGAAACCAGGCCAATGGGTCTCTATGGGTGTTCTATCAGACGGCAGCTATAGTGTTCCCAAAGATATTGTCTTCTCTTTCCCTGTGAAGATTCAAAACAAAAAATATGAAATTGTTCAGGGACTGGAATTATCGGATTTTGCCAAATCCAAGCTTGACATTGCGGCTAAACGATTGATGAAAGAGCGCGAGGAGGCTTATCAAGACCTTATGCCATGACTAACTCATGACAATAACCAGAAAATCTACGATGTAAAGTGTAGATTATAAATTAGATATTTTATCTGCATTTTTACTAGAGAAAGCAGGAAAAAAACAAACAATGTACATGTAATGTATAGTAAAAGAGTGTGAATGATGAAAATATCACATTGGATTTTTTCATTTAAGATAATTTTTTTTTGTCTTTTTTTTATTATTTATCTTCCCAAGAATTCAATTGCTGGGTCTCGTGACTCTAACTTGGAAGCTGAGCGGAATTATTAACTATTATTAACGTTAGCTTATTACTTATATCGTGATACAAATTAAATAATTCATTAGTAATAATATTCCTGTCTGAGTATTCCAAATAGTCATAAACAATCGCTAACTTTCAATGCAATGAAATATTCATGAGGATAAGGTCACTACAACACGATCAATTGGTAGAGACACCGGAGCTCCTCCAGACTTCAAGTTTAACTCGAGAACGATGTGCCTGATCTTTTTTTTTCGAAGTGAAAACTTCTTTAGGGACGTTGTGCACTTTCCACAGATGGGGGAAAAACAGCCACAAGTTTAACTCGAGAACGATGTGCCTGATCTTTTTTTTTCGAAGTGAAAACTTCTTTAGGGACGTTGTGCACTTTCCACAGATGGGGGAAAAACAGCCCAACTCGCGTCAGATCAGGAATGCTGATCGAAAAAGCGTAAGACGAAGAGTGGTGGGAGAGATGATCGCTGGAGGGGTGCCAGAGAGAAACTCGCGTCAGATCAGGAATGCTGATCGAAAAAGCGTAAGACGAAGAGTGGTGGGAGAGATGATCGCTGGAGGGGTGCCAGAGAGAAAGTGAAATGCCCTCTCTTTCTGTCGCGCGGCGAACATCTAGCTGTTTTGTTCGAGTGGTGCAGGGCGCTTGCGCGAGTGTGCAGGAACAATAGATAAATATTGTATTCAACAATAAATGATCGCACTTTTATAGTGATAAATAAATCAATTTGCCCAGCAGGGCGCTTGCGCGAGTGTGCAGGAACAATAGATAAATATTGTATTCAACAATAAATGATCGCACTTTTATAGTGATAAATAAATCAATTTGCCCGAAGAAATTCCCTAACTATTCCAAACTCTTCGAAATTGCAAGATAAATATTGTATTCAACAATAAATGATCGCACTTTTATAGTGATAAATAAATCAATTTGCCCGAAGAAATTCCCTAACTATTCCAAACTCTTCGAAAATGCACAACGTTACTGTTTAAGTTTTCACTTCTACTGGCACTCCCGGAGTGCTACCCGTAATTTTTTTTTTCAATAAATTCATAGTAATTTGCTACCTGGAGAACAAACGTTACTGTTTAAGTTTTCACTTCTACTGGCACTCCCGGAGTGCTACCCGTAATTTTTTTTTTCAATAAATTCATAGTAATTTGCTACCTGGAGAACATATTTTTGATTGATTAAATCCGCTCATGGAACCATTATTAACTAGAATTTATTATATTCCACGTCCCAGTAGAAAAAGATTTGTTCTCATTTTGTTCCAAAAACTCGGAAACGGAAAAAACCCGATAAGTGCAGGAACAAAATGGGAACAAATCTTTGAATGTATTAGTTTTCAGTTTGTGCCCCGACAAAATCGGACCATCCAGAAGAAACTGGGAACAAATATGCTGGTTCGTTTCTCACAGAGAACTCTAAATTTAATTTTCGGTGAGCTGTCTACCGCCGCAGCGTTACTGATGCAGCCAACCCTGATGCAATCAGCAGCCAATATAATGACTCGTGAATGAAAGTGCCCGTTAGTATGACGCGCTCCTGTGATCCCGTCAGGTAAGCGTCATCAATTAAAAAATGGGTGGCGGGAGTCACAGCTAGAGAGGACGCAGCTGAGCAGCTGTCCTCGTGATTCGAAGCTGCTATGCTGTACTCATTTATTTTTTACCGCAGCTATCTTCCAAGAAATACTATTTCCGAGCATAATTATCAATTCATTACAGGCGGATTGTTAAAAATAACTGCGATTGCTCGGGATTGATTAAGTGCACGATTAAATGTGCGGAACTGTTCCGCGCCCTGGTCGCGTTGTATATCTTGTTATGCGAGTATGACGTATTATTCTATCGCTCTGTTATATAATGATTGATTAGTGAAATCATTATAATTGAAAAATTATTTTTAAAAAAAGCGGGTGAAATTGGCTTTATAAATTGGGTGCAATCGCATAGTAGCAGCAATAGTGTGTTATTATTTAATGGAAGAAAAAAATTCCTCGCTGAAAACTATATGAAAATCTCATGTCATTTTTTAAATAAATTTAAATTAAATTCATGTAAAGTAAGTGATGGTGTACAAGTGCTCAATTGAGTAGCAGCATAAACTTCTGATGTTCGAATCATCCAACTAATATGTTTCATTTTATCCTCATATTTTTATAGTTTTAGTTTCATTTGTATAGTGTTTGTTTGTATTGTGTGTATTAGGGTGGTCGTTGAAAATTAAATTCTTTCAGACGCCCAAAAAAATTCTTCCTTTTGACGAAAAACTACGGGAAAAATTTTGCTTTATGATTTTTAACAAAAATAACACGTGCCGGCGGCCAATTTACGTTCATTTTTCGATAAAATTATAGTTTTTTGGAATATTTGTTTACATTATTTAAATTTTGATGAAAAATCATACAAATATACTTATAGGAAATCAAATTCTCTTCAAAAGGGTTTCTTTCGTTTTTAGATGAAGTTCATATCCATCGAGATAATCTCATTGGTAAACTTATTTACTTCATTAAATCATTTATTTTAGCACTAGAAACTTTATTTTTCTTGAAATATGAACAATTTAGTAAAATTTTATATACACTTATTCATTTATAGAGATTAAATTAATGACTACCAAGTTATATTCGATATTATCTATCCATTTAAAAAAAAAAAAAACGTTCAAATTTACATCTTATAGACTGATTTATTAATTCCAAGGTTTAAGTAAGCTTTTTTTTGTATTTTTTATGTTTCGAGCTCTGTAATCATCCAAAATTTGAATCACAAACTGCTTCTGATTTTCATCTTTCGTAAACAAATCATTGTATTCTTGCATTAATTTCACACCGCGTTCAGCAACATCACTCACAACAGATAAATTATTTACAGCGTTCAAACTGATCTGATAATTTATATTTTCTTGCCAGTTTTCACTATCATCTTTCAGCCAACTAGCATCCAAACCCAGTTTAAGAAAGAAATTAATTTATGAATGATTAACGATCTGTTCTAATCCATGGTCGAATAATTTTGGTACATCTTTTTCAGCTATTACTATTTTTTTTGAATGACAGATTTAACTGTCATCTGAAGAATCATAATCTTTATTATTGAATAATTTTTAAACCATTTTTTTTTTCGTTTCTTCATCAACACTGTCATCGAATAGTGCCATCAAACAGTTTTCTGGAGTGAGATACCATAAATGATTAGAAATTTTTTTCAAAGCAACAGATGATAGTTTTTTGTCAATTGATTGGAAGTTGTAAATCGATTGTATCAATTGAAAATCACAATTGGGAGCTTTGATTAATGATGATGCCATAAACCATATCTTCACATATATTTTTACAATAAAAACACAAATCATACCAAGACTTTTTTGTTCATTCGAAGTCAGCTTAAACGTAGATCGCAAAAGAAAAATTTTGAGAGAGTAAATTGCCTTGGACACCCACCTTGCTTGATGCATAGCTCCAGGAACACGAAACACAACATTATCGGGTACTATACTACTCCAATGAATATCAATGTCAACTTTAATAATTCTAAATAATCGTCTCTGTCGTGATTTAAAGTCAATTGTGTTTCTGCAAATCCACGGATGTCGAGAATATCATTTTCGAGAATATTATAGATTATCGGATCGTTTATTCCAGATTCAAATTTTGTAAGGTCCAATGCATCCCATTCTTTCCTGAACCTTACAAATAAAGGCACATTCGGTCCAGAAGAATTGAAAATTTGACAATCGAATAGATTCAAATTTTGTAAGGTCCAATGCATCCCATTCTTTCCTGAACCTTACAAATAAAGGCACATTCGGTCCAGAAGAATTGAAAATTTGACAATCGAATACAGCTTTCAGTACAACTTCCAATATATGGTGTCGACATGGTAATAGAAGAAGATCTCGTTCCAATGCGTGTTCAATCAACACTGCTGCACCGTTAAATTGTCCTGTATTTGAAGCAAATATATGGTGTCGACATGGTAATAGAAGAAGATCTCGTTCCAATGCGTGTTCAATCAACACTGCTGCACCGTTAAATTGTCCTGTATTTGAAGCCGTAGTATCACGGCACAAACCAACTACGAATTCACTAATCCCGTATTCTTGCAGAGCATCGAAAACTGCGTCAGCCATTGCGCGACCGGTGGAATACGATCTGTTCTAATCCATGGTCGAATAATTTTGGTACATCTTTTTCAGCTATTACTATTTTTTTTGAATGACAGATTTAACTGTCATCTGAAGAATATCAATGTCAACTTTAATAATTCTAAATAATCGTCTCTGTCGTGATTTAAAGTCAATTGTGTTTCTGCAAATCCACGGATGTCGAGAATATCATTTTCGAGAATATTATAGATTATCGGATCGTTTATTCCAGATTCAAATTTTGTAAGGTCCAATGCATCCCATTCTTTCCTGAACCTTACAAATAAAGGCACATTCGGTCCAGAAGAATTGAAAATTTGACAATCGAATGCAGCTTTCAGTACAACTTCCAATATATGGTGTCGACATGGTAATAGAAGAAGATCTCGTTCGCATGCGTGTTCAATCAACACTGCTGCACCGTTAAATTGTCCTGTATTTGAAGCTGTAGTATCACGGCACAAACCAACTACGAATTCACTAATCCCGTATTCTTGCAGAGCATCGAAAACTGCGTCAGCCATTGCGCGACCGGTGGAATTTTCAGTAGTATCACGGCACAAACCAACTACGAATTCACTAATCCCGTATTCTTGCAGAGCATCGAAAACTGCGTCAGCCATTGCGCGACCGGTGGAATTTTCGAGTTTGGGTATCGATAGTATTTTAGTTTCTTTTTCTGCAGAAATTATAATGGGAAGACGCTCTATGAAGTTTCTACCAGTAATGTCAGGTAAATGTTCGCCGTCCCAGTGGTTAATTAATCTACTGAGTTCTGTATTTTTAAATCTATGTTGAATTTTCGCGGCTCTGTCCTCTCGAAACTTTTCACGCTTCTGTTTTATTGAAGTTCTATTGACAATGTATTGGCTAGCATCCATCCCAACAGCTTCAAGAAAACTAATCAATAAAACCGTCGCATTCCGATCGCTGATTTTACATTTATCCAACATTGTGCATAGTTTTGGAGTAAAAATATCGATTGTTCCTCGAGGTTTTTTCGATGGTGGTGATTCATTTAATTCCAATACAAAACTGGGATCTCTCTGAAGGCTTCGTTGACTGAAAGAGTTTCTTTCTGATGATTCAATTTGTGAACTAGGTTCAGAACTTTCTAAAAAAAAAATGAAAAAAAGATCGCTGATTTTACATTTATCCAACATTGTGCATAGTTTTGGAGTAAAAATATCGATTGTTCCTCGAGGTTTTTTCGATGGTGGTGATTCATTTAATTACAATACAAAACTGGGATCTCCCTGAAGGCTTCGTTGACTGAAAGAGTTTCTTTCTGATGATTCAATTTGTGAACTAGGTTCAGAACTTTCTAAAAAAAAATGAAAAAAAGTTGTAATTTCAAAATATAAACCATAGAATACAGAAATTGTTTTAATATTTACCGGAAATTGGATCTTCAACCTCATCGATGTATCCAACACAAAAAAAGTTGTAATTTCAAAATATAAACCATAGAATACAGAAATTGTTTTAATATTTACCGGAAATTGGATCTTCAACCTCATCGATGTATCCAACACGACAAGGCTTAAGTTGATTTAATAAAAAATTTTGAATCTTAACATCGATCATATTTAAAGCATCATTATGCGCAATGTCGAATACATTTCTGAGAGATGATGAAAAAGCTTCCTCTTTATTGGTTTGGGTGATTCCTTTTACTGAAGAACTTTTTTGCAAACTGCGCCAATCATTATATAATTGTAATCATATTTAAAGCATCATTATGCGCAATGTCGAATACGTTTCTGAGAGATGATGAAAAAGCTTCCTCTTTATTGGTTTGGGTGATTCCTTTTACTGAAGAACTTTTTTGCAAACTGCGCCAATCATTATATAATTGTTCAATTTTTGCAATAAATCGACATTTTTGCTGGGTTGGTATTTTCACTTTTTGCCAAAAAGTTATCAATTCATCATAAAAGCCAATCATTATATAATTGTTCAATTTTTGCAATAAATCGACATTTTTGCTGGGTTGGTATTTTCACTTTTTGCCAAAAAGTTATCAATTCATCATAAACTAAATATTGACTATCACGTAAATTATGCTTTAATACTCGAAGATTATGAAATAAAAATTGTCTAACTTGTAATTTGGATGGTAATTGATTTCCATCGATCTGAAACTATCACGTAAATTATGCTTTAATACTCGAAGATTATGAAATAAAAATTGTCTAACTTGTAATTTGGATGGTAATTGATTTCCATCGATCTGAGAATGAGTATCCCCAATTAAAAACATATTTTCGTTTTCGTCTTGCATTGCCATGTTAATTTTAAAAAAAGATGAATAATACAAATGAGTATCCCCAATTAAAAACATATTTTCGTTTTCGTCTTGCATTGCCATGTTAATTTTAAAAAAAGATGAATAATACTTATTTCGCAGAAAAAAATATTAAAATTTGATAATTAATTTTCGTAACAGAGTATCAGTGGATCCTGATTAAATTCTTGGAAAAAAAGATGAATAATACTTATTTCGCAGAAAAAAATATTAAAATTTGATAATTAATTTTCGTAACAGAGTATCAGTGGATCCTGATTAAATTCTTGGGCTTTACTTTCATGTATAACCTTACAAATGCAAATGAATCTTACACTGTAGCAATTACATTTGACACTGATTCTCTTGCGATCGATACAATCAAATATGTCAATGTCTCAATACAATTAAAAAACTAAACTTAGAGCACAGAAATGAGTGACATGTGAACACATAAAAGTCAATATGTAAAGAGTACAGTAATAACAAATTAAACGAATTAAACCGAACATGCTTGGGCAATGTCTACCATTCAATAGATTTTTAGAAGTGTCGATAATTTAGGAAAATATCGATATCGATTATAAATTCATTATAGATAACTTACCGACAGAGATTTTATTTGAAAATCATTCAATTAAAAATCATTGACTTATGTCAAAATATCAAAAATATATAAGTAATCCAAGATATTTTAATAGAAGTGTTCATGTTTCAAGGAAAATAAAGTTTTTAGTGCTAAAATAAATGATTTAATAAAGTTAATAAGTTTACCAATGAGATTATCTCGATTTTAATAGAAGTGTTCATGTTTCAAGGAAAATAAAGTTTTTAGTGCTAAAATAAATGATTTAATAAAGTTAATAAGTTTACCAATGAGATTATCTCGATGGATATGAACTTCATCTAAAAACAAAAGAACCACTTTTGTAGAGAATTTGATTTCCTATAAGCATATTTTCATGATTTTTTATCAAAATTTAAATAATGTAAACAAATATTCCAAAAAA